>JALBCR010000678.1:0-100768 GCA_030710515.1 Abscondita cerata
ACTTAATATCTTAACATTTTTTCTTATCACCTCGGTTCTCTCTTGTTGACGTTGCTGGAACAGATTCGATGCGAAAATCGACCTTTTTCAAATTCGTCTCGATTAAAACGGCTCGAGATATTTTTGTTTCGAAAAAGTTTTGAGTTTACGAAAGATGTGTCTTTATTTTTCGATTTAGATTTTTTTGTACGAGGGCATCTTCGAGGTTAAAAAAATGTTAAAAAAGTGAACAAAATTTCAAACAAATTGCAGCCGTAATTTGACCACAACTCGCTTATTTTCGGACCGATTTTCAAAATTCAAAAAGAATCTTACGCGGATAAAGAAATTAACATTTTTGGCCGTTTCAGTTTTTTGACCTCGCGTATTTTCAAAGTTATAAGCGAAAAACTTTTCCGAAAAAATTTCAATCGAAAACTAAAACGGCCATAATTTCTAAATTATAATCGATAAAGAAAAGTTTATTTAAGAAAAACGTTTGTTTTGTGTCCCTGTCGCATAATGTGTAATAAAATTTTTTCTTTTTTGTAATATTTTTTTACGAAATACTGTAATTTTTACATAACTCCGGAACCATATTACGTAAAACATAAATAAAAAACATAAGATTCGTAATTTTGCAAATTTTGAATGGCTTAGCTGTAGAGGTTCAATTTCACCCGGAAAAATCTGTTTATGAACACTGGCCCACTTGAGGGAACGGTGTTACTTCGTTCGTGAGGCTTCTAGGAGCCTGGGGGTTATCTAGTTTAACATAAACCGCTGAAGTTGTAGCACCCACGATTTCTTAGCTTCAACACTTACAGAGTTTGTTTTCATAAGCAATTCATTAACAATCTTTTGATACGTCAACGTGCTCTTTTATTTTTAACATCTTCTTCAGCTTAGAGTAAGCACAATAAAGAGACAATGGTTTGTATACCTTTGACTGCAATAAAGGGGAACAAAATTTAGTAAATATAATAATTGTAGGAAAAAGGTATCTCATAATACATGTATATTTTGTAAATTAAACTTTAATTAATTTCAAAGAATTGACGTTTAAATGCATTCAGAACTATGAATAATGAATTTTTCCATGTTATTGTTTTACGATAATAATCTAAAACATTCTTATTGAATTATTGTTTTTTTTTTTGTAGGAAAAGAAATTGCTACTCTGGTCCTTACATTTTACAACATTACTTATAGAACATTCATTTTTCTCGACATTTATATAACTCCATGGAGCACCTACTGGCATTGATGGGTTCTAGCGATATGAACGTAGTACTCGCGTTGTTTTAAACTTGTTGTACATGTTTTTCAAAACGCAATAATTTTATAACACGTTTGGCTAGCGAAAAGACAGTCTCTACTATCACGCTTGCACTACTTGGCAGAGGTAATTTATAGTATATACCTAAAAAGATGCAATATTTCACATTTGAATTGACAGAGTTGGGGCGGCAAAGAAAATGGTTTCTGGTTTGACCAATTGCTGCATTCCAAATACAGCTATTCCACATTCGGCCACGACTTTGCATTTTGAATTCACAAAGATCACACAACGGACAAAGAAAACAAAGAATTAAAGGACGTGAAATTGAAAAAAATTCTAGTTACATACATATTGAAAATGTTGACAAATTAAACAAAACTCCCGCCGAAATAATGAAAGGGCTGGTTTCACTGTACTTCATACCACCAGATAAAGAAGTACGATCTATTTTTTTAAAATGTGGCTCTTTGTTAATCAATTTGTTTAGATGGGCTTTTCACCCACGTTCGTTTGGCAATCATTTTGCCGAGTATAAAACTCGTTTGTTATGTGTTCAAGCACGGTTGCAAGCATTATCCGTGCTCGTTTATTCAAACGCTTTGCAAGATTCGGCTCATACTCTTTTGTACAATGGTTTGTTGGAAGAATTGGTAGAGCTGGTCGAGCTTAATAGTGTAGAAATGGTAGATATACGTTCTGCAGCTCTTAGAACTCTCACTTCGATAATTCATTTAGATAGGAACCCACATTTCCCAAAGTATATTTGCTCTCATGTTTCGTCACTTTTATTTAATTTTAAACTTCTTCAGGAAACCGGGATCTAGATTAACGAATATAATAGATGTAACTGGTGCTAGCCAATATCACGGATTTTTACCAACACTAGTGCGTAATTGTATATCATCGTTAACCAAGCAGACGATAAAAAACTGAGCCACAAATTGCTAGTTCTTCTAATGAAATTAATAAATTAGGGCCTGCCGATATACCATTACCGAATAGCGATATTGGCTCAAAATTTCCATTACCATTAGCTACCGCGTTGTTTTCATTCTTGTACCACCTGGCTAGCTACGAAGCTGGTGGCGATGCTTTGGTATCTTGTGGCATGATGGAGTCTTTGTTACAGGTCATAAACTGGCACGGAATCGAATTAGAACACATTACGGTAAATTTTCGATTTTTGTTTCAATCGGCTAATTTATTCTTTTTATAGTTTGTTACGCGAGCTGTTCGCGTCATAGATTTAATTACCAATATGGACATGCAAGTTTTCCACAGTCACGGTGGATTGCAAAGTTTCATCAATCGTTTAGATGTAAGATCTGTGCGATCTCGTGTTTTTTAATTCACTAATTTTGGATTTTGCAGGTTGAAGTACAGCTATGTCGCTCCGAACAGAGTTACGAATTTAAACTTACCGGAACAACGGCCGAACAATCCAACATTTGCGAAGTAGACGAAGAGTTTACTAGTAATTACGAATGTCAAAGCTATCCTGCAAATTTTGGGAAGACGTGTCTTCCTCAGCGTGCGGCATTATTGAAATCAATGTTAAATTTCTTGAAAAAAGCTTTACAAGATACAATGTTTGCCGATAATGTACGTCACGTTATGGAAGGTATCCTACCGTCAGCTTTGAAGCACATCATCGCGAATGCCGAATACTACGGCCCGTCGTTATTTTTATTAGCAACCGATCTTGTCACTGTCTATGTATTTCAAGAACCCACTCTACTGTCGACATTACAGGACAACGGGTTAACTGATGTTGTATTACACGCCCTTTTGATTAAAGACGTACCCGCTACGAGAGGTTTTGGGTTCTCTACCTAACGTATTCAGCGCTTTATGCCTGAATACTAGAGGATTGCAATCCTTCGTTAAATGCAAACCTTTTGAGAGATTATTTAAAGTATTGCTTTCACATCATTACCTACCTGCTATGAGACGCAGGCGTACTTCGGCGGATCCTCTCGGCGATACTGGTACGTTTACGGAAAAGTTTATTTGTCCGTGCTTATGTCAATTTTCCAGCTTCCAATTTGGGCAACGCTATGGACGAATTGATGCGTCATCAACCGAGTCTGAAAGCAGATGCGACAGCCGCCATAATCAAATTGCTTCACGATTTATGTCAATTGGGTACAGATCCAAAATTCATCTGTTGGGGACCGAACAGCAAATCTTGTCCGCCCGGAATTAGAGTTAGACCACCCATTAATAACGAAGGTAAGACTGCATCAAATTTACTTCTGCAAACTGTTTTTATTAACGACGATTAACATACCGGTTGTTCGCAAATATCTTCGCGATAAATTCTTCTTCCAGTTGTGGACTTCTTCGTACGTAAAATTCGAGTCGAGTTGCAATAAATTTGTCCATGGGTTTACAATAACGATAGGTCGGGGGTCCTTTTTTTGGTCTAACGGCTTGCGTTGCCCAATAACTTTTGTTTAGGTAAACATTATCGTCCATATTTTGGTATAACGAACTGCTGTGAGGCTTTTTTCGGATTCTTAACACAATCTCTTTGATGTTAGCTGTTTGATCATTTCAGTTGGTGTCTAGATCTTGTTACGGTTATTCGCCAAGGATCAATCCTGTAGTCGTATGTTGGTTAAGCGGGTTTGCTTTCTTTAATAAACGGTGTCCCATGGGTCCTTTTTTGCCTTGTGCGTGCATCATTTTGCTGTGGGTTGACCAACGTTGAAGCGGTTGACGGGTTTGACAAGTTGAGATGTTAAACCTGACTAATTGGTGTAACAGTAGCAATGACATTTTTGAATATTGTGTTAAATAATGTGAAACTGTGAATTCCGGAGTTCCAAGGCTGTTCTCTCTCGGGAGCTATTAAGTTTATAAATTTATCTTGCTTGTTTTTAGAAATATTTTCCTGATTTTGCACAAACATATAGCTAATATTATTATTTATGTCGTGCAGGAGCCATTTTTTTTTATTTTCGTCTTCGTTGTATTTAATTTAATTAAAACGTAAAATAATAGAAAATGGATTCTTATAAGCCCAAATTTCGACTCCTGCAAGACATAGATAATAATTTTCTGACAACCCTACTTTTTTTTGAATTTTTACTTAAAAATCAATGAGAGAAAATTAACATTAAGTAAACGATAAATTGTGGTTCATTACTGAAAACTCGGGCGGAGTTTACCAAGCGGAACAGCGCACACTTGAAAGCCGATTCTTGATACAGCTGTCGTCTAATGTTCAATCATAGATAAATATTATATTGTTCAATTGTTGATGTGGATTTTTTTTAACATGACATGCATTTTAAACAGTTTTAGAAACTGAAAAAAACAACAAATAGCTATTTATGGAACAAGAAATAAAATGCTTCATTTTCGACATGTACGTGAAAGAATTATTGTAAACACGGAGCGATTTGAATTTTTGAATTAGATGTCCTTCTGTTATACAGGGTGAATCACCACCAACGGACTCAAGAATTATAGTCGAAACAGTAAAAGTTTCTTTTTTTTTTTGTCTCAGGAACATTCTAAACTACTGAAATAACAACATTTGTAAAACTTTTACAGTTTCACTATAAAATTGCGTTCCGTTGGTGGTGATTGACCCTGTTTAAATTTAAATTCTGTATCTTTCTCTATCTGAAAAAACAGATACAATTTCTAGAGTTTACAATCATTAGACTTTCCTACATTACCTTTTCCACAAACATGTCTTTAAGAGTCCATACTATGAAATAACAATATTGCTGCTTTGTAATTTCCAATTGCCCTTGTACTTGATAGAAATATTTATTTTTTTTTTCAATTGAAGATTTCTTATGCTATCTTTGACAAAGTATGTAAATTTTTTTAACACCGCTTCTTCAATTGTTAGTTCAGCTGCCAAATACGGGCATTTAATTTCAATAATAGTATCTATCCCATCTGGTGATGCACCCAGAAAACCGTATTTTCATAAACAAAAAGCCGCAGTCAGTAATTGGAATATTATATTTCTAGAAATTGCAGTTTTGCATCATTTTCATGTTGTTGGCCCAATCGAGTGGCAGCCGAACCAACAAAGCAGAATTAATTATATTCTGTATACTATTTTTTGGATTAGTGGTATCTCTTTTTCTGCATTTTATCCCAAAATTAGAAGCAGTCAATCTGTTACTTCTTTCTGCTTTCCATAATAGATTGGAGAATTCTCCCTTGTCTTATATTCCAATTCTTCAATTTCTCTGTTAGAAAATTTATGCAAGAAATAAATTCTTGTATGCGCTTTTCTAGATCACAAACGTCCTCGTCCTCTATTATACCGTAATCAGCGTCAGCAGAAACCAAAGTTTTATGTTTAGTGCTTTGAAAAAGTTGTCTTTTACTTTTCTTATCTTCTTACGCCGTTTAATTCAAGACATATAGAGCTTGGTATATTTGCTTGACTTCGTCACGTAGCAGCTTTATGCACACGGCTAAAATACTGCTCTTGCGTATTGTATGGAAAGAACTGCTTAGACATCGAGCACTGTAGCTTGTTTTAATTGAAAAATTCTGCCTTTTGCCTCCTACAAATTTACAAACAACGGAATTGTATGTCTCGGCATTGTTGTTATTCATGTTTAAAATCAAGCTGGCAACATTTTGTATAAGTCATGCCCCCGATGATTGTAGATACCCATCAGACCGCATTCAGTCATCTGAGGACGTAGCATTTTCGTTCAATTTAGGACCCTGGCAAAGTAAGAGCTACAGTTCGAATGTTCACCAAAAACATAAGGACAATTACTTATATCCTTTTTAAAATTTTTAATTTGTTTCTCAGCGTCACAATCCTCTTGTCTGCGATAATTTTTTGGGCCATTTTCTGCCAATTCTTTAATTTTTTTTCTATTCGCATCTAACAATACGTCTTAGTTCCATGTTTACAATCTTACCCCAGTCAATAGGGCAAATAATTAAATTTTTTGACAAAATAATAGTAGAATATCGCCTGCGCCATGTAATTGTAAATAGTATAAAGTACCTTAAATTCATGTTTTATACCGAAAATGAATTGTCATTATATAGTTAATTAACATTTATATGCAAAGAAACGTGTTTTTTTCAACTTTTTTTTCCTGAGTGAAAAGTAATAAACCAATGTTAATGGTGTAAAAAGGAAAGTTATAGAAGATAAAAATACGAATAAAATGAGCACCAATTGGACTCAATCAGGTAATAACTTTCCAAGAAAAATCGGAAAAAGTGAAATATTTGGGTTTTTCTTTTTAAATTCGTAGATCCGTCATTTTTTGAGATGTAGCATAAATCTTTCAGGAAATAGGAGGTAATGATACGTACTTAGTGTGTGCAAAACCCTGCAATTGTTGGGCAATTAGTTTATGCACAATTGCGATTTAAATTTTTTAAAGCAATATATTCAATCGAGGCTGAATGCTCGTGTGATCATCCAATTGTCAAAAATAAAAAAAATATTGTAAAGTTGAAATAAAAAGGAACAAAACGTATATTCTCATTTTTCGATAAAATGATATTTAACACCCAAAAATGCATGCAAAGATGACTGAAAATGAACGAGTGTAAGCATACGGCGGAGTAGTGGGGTACCCGTCCGCTAGCGCCGTTTGAGGAATTGAGATTTATATAAGCGCGCTGCGGACGGGTACTCCACTACTTCTCCGTTTTCTCTCACTCGGCCATTTTCAGTCATCTTTGCATGCATTTTTTGCGTGTTAAATATCATTTTATCGAAAAATCAGGATATACGTTTTGTTTCTTTCTATTTCAACTTTACAATATTTTTTATTTTTGACAATTAGATGATCACACGAGCATTCAGCCTCGATTGAATATATTGCTTTAAAAATTTAAATCGCAATTGTGCATAAACTAATTGCCCGACAATTGCAGGGTTTGCACACACTAAGTAACGTACTATTACCTCCTAAACTATCTAAACTTACAAATTTTAAAGAAAAACCCAAATATTTCACTTTTTCCGATTTTTCTTGGAAAGTTATTACCTGATTGAGTCAATTGGTGCTCATTTTATTCGTATTTTTATCTTCTATAATTTTTCTTTTTACACCATTAACATTGGTTTATTACTTTTCACTCAGGAAAAAAAAGTTGAAAAAAAAACACGTTTCTTTGCATATAAATGTTAATTAACTATATAATGACAATTCATTTTCGGTATAAAACATGAATACAAGGTACTTCATACTATTTACAATTACATGGCGTAGGTGGTATCCTACTATTTTTTTTGTCAAAAATATATCTCTATTTACTGCACTATCTGTCAGTAGAGAACTTATTCGTTTTCCACAATTATTCTTAGCCGTGAACAATAATTGCGTAAAAGGTGATTCGTACATTCTATTTTTTTATTAATGTTTTTGGACCATATGGCCTCTCAATACAAAGTTTTTTATAAACACTACTGTCTCTCATCCCCAACCAAATTAGTATACATCAAAATTGCATTTCCACACTTTTTGGAAACCTTCCACAATGATATCAGATTCCATTGAAGTAGAACTATTTTTCAGTTCTTTAAGCAATTTGATGGGCGGACATGGCAGTACTATTACTTTCATGTTTTGCGCATAATGGACAGTATTTATTACGACATGCTACAAATAATATTTTTCCAGTCTTTGCCCTGAAACATATTTCTGTGAACACATTCCGTAACCAGGTAGTTGCAAAATAATAAACTTACCCGCCCGAGAGAAGCGCTCGTAATTGACTTTATACGATCGTTTCGACCACGCTCGCATCTGCTATTACAGTAATTAAACCACAACCATCATCATCAATATCTCCTATTTGTCTTGCCAAATCTAGTTCTTCTTGACCAGCCTCTTCTATAGATTTTACCAACAGGTGTCATAAATATATTGTGCAATATTTTGAATGATATCTATTATATTGATATGATAATTGTGGAAGGTTTAATATTGCCTGTTGTTCAACCATCTGCGTGTGGCCAGTACCAGTTGATATAATGCAAATACAGCAGCACAGTTCACATTCATTTTAGTTGACTCTGCACTCTGTTCAGTTGATATTTTTTTCTATATTAGAAAAACGACACTTAAATAGCAGGTACGAGATTAATCCATCACTTTGTTCGCTTATTAAATCCATGTCAGAAAAATTGCACTCAAATGGTTTGTGAACATTTATATCTCTAATTTGCGACAAGAAGTGTTCCAGATCAACAATTCATCTACCAACAAGTTCGTAAGGAGAAGTTGCTGATGGTTTTTCCTTTTCTATTAAAAAACTACTACCCTCTCTAAAAACGAATATTACAATTTATTATGTCGCATGTTGTAAACACCAAAAAAACCTACGCATTAGCGTTTCGTAATTTAAACGGATCCCTTGACAGTATTGCATTGTTTTTTGAGATGAGTGTCATTGCTGTCGAAAAGTTACCGGTAGTTTTCCTCAAATTACTCAAAAATACACACACATTCTGTTTTAGTTGCATTGGAAAAAGCAATATTTCTTACTCGCCTCATGGCGTTTTGATTTAAAATTTGTACACTGAAGCTATGTAAATATATCTAGTTTTTAACTTACCGGATGGATATTTGTCTCCTGCTAACAAATATTGATTTTCGTTGCTTTGGCATTGCTACTTTTAATTATTTTCACTCTTATTATTGTTGTAAATAAAAACAAACGTAGAAACTGTACAGTCACATTCACGGAAAAATAATCAATGGCGTACTAAACATTTACTTCTCCTTACTACACGTGTACTTGAAATATGCCTGTCAATTTAGTTGAAAGTGTCTCAACCAATTGTAGGTCTTCTGCATGTCGTAAATTAGGGCGTTTGGTTAACAAACGTTTGATTTAAATTTTGTTCTTTTCTACAATGCAAAAGAATGGTTGTAGAGGACGATTGAAATGTAAAGAACCTGTCACGTGAATCAATCTGCGCGAACGATTTATTTGACCTTCAATTCAGTAGCGCCGTAAAAAATTGTTTAAACGTAAGTAAGGGTTTGATCGAGGAAGTGTTAAAACGAAATCAAATTTTGAAACACTTCTTCAACGCAAATCATAAAAATATACCTTACTATAAATGTATTTATTAAACTAGGGTATAATTTGAATAACACTACAAACGAAATTACGAAATACACTTCGTTGTTGCCCTTAATGTGAACAGTAGACTCGTCCGTTTCATTTTCGTTCACGGCGCAGGTCACGTGACAGGTTCTTTTATTCAATCGGCTTCTACGTGTGTCTTGTAGCAATGCATACGTTAAAATAGTGAACCGCCTACTGGAAATCTGAAATTGTCCCGAGTGATAAAACAGCCTTAATATCTATACACATAAAATCGAGTTTTGTTTTTCTGTTTGTCTGTTTGTTTGTTTTTTGCCTTCTCCTCCAAAACTACTCAACCGATTTTGATGATAGATGACTCATTTTTTTCAGGAGGTCAAGGCCTGATCTTTGACCTCTGAGCTGGTGGGGTCAAATCGTTGAAACTTGTTAGGAAATATAGGCACGCTAGTCTTTAAGCACGTTCTACGGACGCATGAATTTTGACCTATAACTTTTGACCTTAAGGTCATAGGTCAAAATGATATACAAAAGATGTCTGTTTTGTCTGACAAACATATTTAGTAATAAAAACAAAAATTAATTTTGAAGTTTGGGGGAGAGTGGGTATGGCCAGGGGAGTTAAGTTAGGGTTTCAAAACCCTTGCATCCAGATCTCATTAAAATGCTCTATCGAATGGTGTATTCAGTTTTTTTTTTTTTTAAACACCTCAGAGAAGATGAACAGACAGACAGAGATTTCAAGGAAATTATAATGATGATATGTCATTTTTAGGACGTGAAAAAGCCTTTTTTGATTATACACATAAAATCGAGTTTTGTTTTTCTGTTTGTTTGTCCGCCTTCTCCTCCAAAACTACTGAACCGATTTTGATGGTTGACGGATCATTTTTTTCAGGAGGTCAAGGCGGTGAACTTAGGCTATTTACATGTTGATCTGACCTTTGACGTATGAACTGGTGAGGTCAAATCTTTGAAAATTGAAGGAAATATAGACACATTCCAACGCTCTTATCTCACTCCGACTTATTCTAGGCCCATTCTCTGGTCTGAATTGACGTGGTTCACTAGTTATTGATATTTTAGCGACTCATATTTTAAAAAGTTAATATTTCGTTCCTTCTATTTTCTGTGACACCAATTCGTTCAGAAATAATTTACAAAAGTAATTAGTAATAAGAAATTTTTTTAATTTTTGTCTTCACAATGAAATTGTTCAATGAATGCAATGATATATTTTACAATTTCAACACAGCGTAATTAATAAAATAAAAGTATTGATTTCCCACTTTCACATTCGCCCATATTTAATTATACGAATTATTTGCACTTAACACATATCTTTATTAGTACTCAATTGATATTAAATTTAGGTTCGTCAGACGAAGAAGACGACGATGAAGGGAGGCATCCACTTCGTCTCACAACGCCAAAACGAATCCCAAGAGGTTTCCACAAGTGGAACGGACGAGAAAACTCTTGTTGCGCTAGTAGATTATATTGAATATCATGAAATTTATTGATTCAATCTTAAGCAACAATTCGACGGACGATCATTGCAGAGAATTGTGACTCAAGGCGGTTTGGAACCGTTATTAAAGTTTTAGGGCTGCAATTTGCCCGCAGATTGTCCTGTAACAATTGCGGCACAAGCTGTTGCATCTGTTTGTAAAAGTATATTAAACTTAGCTCACGAACCATTAGTACTTAAACAAGGACTTTCGCAATTACACGAAGTTTTGCAAACGCTAAAACCCCTTTATTCAGATTTGGATAATAACAGTTCTAGTTCTAAACTTTTACACGAATTAGCCACAGCTCCTCATTTGGACAGCGCATTCGACAGCGCTAGCGCTACTCCTTTATTGCACGCGATGACCGCCGCCCACGGTTACGTAATAATGTTTGTGCATGTATGTCGAACGGGTCAAAGCGAAATTAGAACATTATCTTTACAACATTGGGGATCGGAAGAAGGTCTTGCTGTCTTGAAAAATTTAGCCGAATTGTACACTTCTTTGGTTTGGGAAAGCACGCTCTTATTGGCTTTGTGTAGCGTCGATGCTATTCCTGTGGATTGCGACTTTGGTCGAGAAGATATGGAAAAACTGAACATACCAGTATTTGATAGAGTATGTATGACGGTTTTTCAATTTATTTGAAACAAAATTCTGTTCTTTTGCAGGTGGACTGCAGTTATTCCTCTAACAACAGCGATTCCACATCCAAATGTTGCTTCTGCTTTAGAAGGTTTATCGACTAATCAACACAAATTCAAACTATGGACATTGACGGCGAGCCTAACCCGCCCAAACCGTCGAGCCAACAACTGAAATATATAAAACCCTTACTTGGTGCGTCGTCACGTTTAGGGCGAGCGTTAGCGGAATTATTTGGGTTATTAGTTAAACTATGTGTAGGAACACCTGTGCGTCAAAGACGTGGGCAAAACATAGTATCTACACCAGTTTTCCGAGTCCGTACGCACGCTCGGTAGCAACAGCTTTAAATTACCTACTAGCTAATGGGTTAAATTCGTCTAAACTGCCCTCCCACTCCGATACCAAAATTCAAACTGACATTTTTGATTTGCAGCGTCGGTTTTACTAGCCCGATGTTGTTCGACGAAAAACGTTACCCCTACCACTTAATGCTGCAAAAATTTGTTTCGTTAGGTGGTCAAACGACATTTTAACACTTTTAAATGGGCTCTAAGCGCTGGTAATACGATCGCGTTAAATGAAGGTTTGGAACATCCCGATTTACCGGAAGGCACCGGAGAATTTTAGATGCGTGGTTAACGTTGCTAGAGAAAATGGTTAATCCGAAAGCCATATTAGATTCTCCGCATTCGATGACTAACAAATCAGCCTCGAGCGGTCTATCGTTGAGAAAACTGTTCGCGTTCAATCCGTTACGTTATTTAGTACAGATTCACAAACTAGCTTTCGAAGCAGTAATGTTAATGTGGAGTAAGAAACCCATACGGACCTACGGAACGCGTATGAACGAATCAATGTTGTCTATTTTAAGACATATATTGCGAGGGGAAAAAATTATTAAAGAACGTTTAAGTAGAGGCGACGAGAAAATAATCAGCTTAAATGGAAGTCGTTTGGAGAATGATGTGAACCAAGAAAATCTTAGACAGCTAATGGATATGGGATTTTCTCGCGAGCACGCTTTGGAAGCATTAATTCACACACTTAATGTTGAACAAGCGACGGATTACTTGCTTTCAAATCCGACACATATACTTAGATCTACTACTTCTGGAATGGACGTAGATTTCACCGAAGATGATCAAGTTATACACGCGATCGCACTATCTTGGGAGAACCTGGACCTTCGACCGAAAAGAAGAAAGAAGAAACAGAAGACGACACCGTTCCGCTTTCCGAAGAGTTAATTACCGTTTTCACTGAAGGCGCTCTTCAAGTATGTCTAGATCTGATAGAAGCTTTACCAGATACGGTGTATAAAGTTTGCGAACTATTAGGTACTATTATGAAACGTAACGGAGCTGTATTTAGAGATGAGTTATTAGATAAGCTAGTAGAAAGTATTAAAAGAAAATTGCGAACTCATCTTGGTTAACTTCTACTCAAAGAGTAGCACACCAGAGTTGCTACAAGAATTGTGCGAATCTAAAAACTCTTTACGATTAGGTTACTACACCCATTTGTACACCTTGTTTTGAAGTCCCTTCATATTTTGATATGCGAGTACCTTGCGGATTCGCCGTTTATCGATGCGGGTCTGGTCGAACACTTCATTAAATTAATTGCACTCTCGGGCAGTGATGACTGATACTAAAAAGCGACTGAACCCAAATGGTTAGCACCATATTATTATTATTGGATTCTATGGGTAAAGTCGACTTGTACACAGAGAAAGCAGAAATATGCATCTTGTGACAAACCGTGTGTGGAAATAGATGCGACTTGGTCACTGGCAAATGGACTCCCTACTCCAATATCAACAATAAATTAATTAGAAGCCTATTGGGCGGAGAGCAAAGTATTAGAGTTACGTGTGGTCGTCGACGTTATACCATTACATTTGGTGATATGCAACAATGTAACGAAGAAACTGGTAATCACAGGCCCATCACTATGACCCTTCTAAATATGGCCGTTGAATCGATGTTTGAAGCCAATACGGAGATCACTGAAGCAATGGAAAACAACGAATGTTTTTTTGACAGAAAAAGAAGAAAAACGATGCATCCCAGCACCAAGTCTAACCAAACAAGAAACTGTCGATATCGTTCGCAGTTGCGTGAAATTAATGCATTTACAAATCGATAAAGATGTTTTGCAGCTATAATGAGAATATGTTTGCGTCTAACTAGAGATTTCAACAACGCTAAGATTTTCGTTCAGGATGGAGGAGTTACTTGCTTATTACAAATGCGCCAAACTTCAGCGTTTACTGGTTACGGCCCTGGCGACCGTATTAATTCGTCATACGTTAGAGGAACCACATACTTTGGCTCATTCGATCGAGAAAGTCATCCGAGGAAAAGCTTTACCATCTATTCCACCACATTACAGGAACTTATATATTTGGCCAGACATATTGGAGGAGCCGTTACTGCGCACCCGAAACCTTTTGAGTTGCAAAATCTATACTTCGAGTAGACTGCAGCATATTCAGAAGACGTAAGTATGTTTTATTTTTAATTTATATATTTTATTAAGCGAGTTTTGTTGTAGCGGAAGATTTAGACAGCCGCCTACCTATGCGGGCAGAACCAACGACGCGTACGCACGCACCTCAAATGGAAGAAGAGGTGTCGGTTCAAGTCATATACGATCTTTTAAACGCGTTGCTACAACCGCTAGAACTTAGCGCACCTGATGTGTCGCAGGTTCCGGTATCAAAGCCGCCACCCACACCATCGACTTCCACAACACGCGAAACTATGTATCAACGAGCTAGTGACCTACTAAGCAACAATTCTGCTTCCAACGAAATTTTAAACATAGATAATCAAGACGATTCTTCGATAACGCCCATTATGAGAGTCAGACTTACTCGAAGTCCGAGCGACACTGCTTTAGATAATCGAGTTGATCAAATTCATTCGAACCTATGATTGCCGAAACATTCGATCTAAAATTTTAGCGGATGCTGTTGTGTCATATGGGCTGTTGCTAAACTGATCACCGACTTTACTTTTAAAAGTGGATCTAGCGAGGCAATCATGAAAGATTGTTCCGCTTTAGCGTTTATGTTCGACAAACTCTTACCCGTCACAGAAAATATATCCGATCGCGACTGTTCGATGTGTGTCGGGTCTTGATCGCAGCAATATCATCTTGTAATCATTGTCCGGAGGCACAATCCACGCTTGTTAACGAAGTTAAGTTGCATTGGTACGAGCTCTTTTAATGCCAGAATCTTTCGAAAAACACACTCAAGTTCAATTGATAACAGGAATAATAACTACCATGATAGAAAATTTGCCTCCGTCTAATCAATTAAGAGTTTCAAAATCAACCTATTAACGGACAAATCAACAATATAGTAAAGCTTATGTTGAGGAAAGGTTTATTCAACGACCTCGCCAGAATATCTCACTACATGGATTTATCGAGTCCACATTTTCCCATAACAATAAATTCCTCCCTCAAGCCCATGGAATCCTTATCCCGTATCGTGAATCAACCGATTACAGGAGGCATCGGTTCTAGAATGAATAAGAAATCTCAACCCAATAATTTAGACGATAATGGTGCCACCCAAAGTGGAACAACCTCTACCGAGGCCACTAATGCTCAGGTAAAATTTAGATATTTTTTGCCTCGATTGTATTTATGGATTTTAGGGGAAGAGACTATCGAAGATGCTGAAAATACCGAACACGATATTTCAGCTGTCGCTTCAAGTTTGAAGCTAATCCGAGTAGTTGCAGTACACGAAGAAGCGGATAATGTACTGGAACACATAATGGATCACCTCCTTGAGCGGGAAATAATAGGCGAATCGCAGTTACAGTGAAGTTGCTTCTGGGAGAAATCACCACACTATGGACATTGACGGTGACGGTCATCTTGGGTACACTCATGAGCCAGATGCTACCGTAAGTTCACTTCAAGATCTTAGTTTGTATGTTAATATCTTTCATCTGTAGGAGGAATTAATGAGCACGGATTCCGGAGACACAGAATCTATTGCTTCAGATGCAGAGGTGGATGAAGACGATCAAGAAGTAGACGATGATGATATGGATGAACCCGATGATAATGACGACAACAATTATGACGACAGTTAATAACGAAAGTAAGTCACTTTTATTCTTTTAACGTAGTTAATTATCAATGATAACTTCAAGCGTTCGATGTAGCTTCAAATGTAGATAGAGAAGAAGACATATTGATGATTCACTACGCGGACCACGAACTGGACGAATCTCTTCCCAGGATGGTTCGCTGGAACGAAAATGGATTTGCCGTCCCGTTATTTGAAGATATTAATCACACTAACGAACAGCCAGGTAGGGTCTTTGGATTTCTGCTTGATAGTTTTAAAGCGGCTTGATTACAAAATTTCATTAGATGTCGCACCCTGAGCAAACTACAACACAGTGTTAGTCGCAAATCAGTGAAATTCGAAGACCAGACTTGTTTTTCAATATACTATTGCATTATTCGAACAAAGAAATCTTGTTGTATAGTTATAAATAATATGAACTTTTTATTGCATATTATTTGACTATAATTGGTTATAAGCTAAGCAATTTTTAATGGAAGCTGATCGCGTTTCTATATGTTCATTAGTATCATTTAGGATTATCAAGTTGCACACTTTTGCCACGTAATTTAAATTACTAAGCATTTTTGACTAAAACAACATAATTAGGATTTACATTACAGTTTAATCTTTCATAATTTGTTGACAAATTGCTAATCCAATAATTTATAACCACGATGCTTATTTGAACACTATCTTGCAGACAATCTATTCTAACCTTAATGTGTACTATTTTTTACAGCTCCAGCTAGCCATCCTTTATTGGTATCACGTCACAACAGTGAGAGCGGAAGCAATTTAGCTCTGGCATTACAACGAACAAATCGTGCTCGTGCATTCTATCAATACTTGCAGCTAAATCAAGAAATTCGAATCCTCCTGTTATTTTGCATAGACTTTTAGGACCTGTGGCACAAAATCTTTCTATAGCACAAACGAGATTATGAATTCTCCAAATGGACGCGATACTGCACGAGTCGTAGTTATGGATAATTACCGGTCTAATTCCGGAAGAACAAATTGACTTTGTCGATCCATCTGGATATTTATACGGTCCCAGTTTGGCGCAACTTTAAATCACGTACCTTCGGTCCTTCACTGGTGGACAGAAGAATCACTTTAGACATCGAATCTACCAAGCGATGTTACTATTTCGCATGTATGTAACAAATTAATTCCTTTACTGATCAAATATAAGAATAAGGAATTGGCTGAGCGGAAACAGAAAAAGAAGCGAAGAAAAAGCTAAGAGAGCAGAGCGAAAGTTCCAGAACAACCTAAAAACAAAATGAGACTCCACAGGAGACTGCACCTCCTCCTTCAGATACTAATGCAACAAGCAGCGAGGATAACTCTGAACCATCCTAGACCAACGATCAGACTAACAGCTCTCAAAGAACAGGTAAGTTAGATGCATTGTGTGTTGTTACTTTAAGTTTTGTGTTTAGATACACAATTTCTGTCAGCACCCAGACACGTTTTGAATGCTCTAATCCTCAAGAAAAGCGAACCTAATTCTCCGTTCACGAATACGACTGGAATGTTATGGATGGATGTAAGATTTTTGTTTTTTGTTTATTCTTCGAAAACTTATTTTATATTTGTTTCAGCGGATGTGCCTGAAGATGAAACATTTTTAGTTTGCGTTAAAAGATCAAATTGCTTGACCCCTTGGTGAGTTCGATTAATCCACGACGAGAGCAAATCAGTACCAGATCGACTGCCCGCGAAAGAAACTTACAAGATTCTTCATTCGTAATGACTGACGTAAGGCCTTTCGATTCTTTAGTGCGGGTTTATCACTATCACTACCTCCCACTAACCGGCTTGGATCCATTCGATGAAACAGTCGGATCGGGATAAAGCGTAAACATTACTGAGCGAAGCGAAACTTCGCCATCAAGTATTCCACGAACTCCTTTAAATCCGCATTATGTCTACAGCGTAGAACCATTTGGCGAGGCATCTGAAGAACAACCTCTGCTGATAATTTATCAGAAATTAGAAACGCGTAGCTTCAGAAGGAATCTTGGGCGACATTTGCAAGATTCAAGTAGCTTTCGAATTATCAATATGAAATCGAACCCTTTGAAGAACAGTGAATCCTCCATTTAATTCTTTTTGTCGATATATCCACTTTCAATCCGATTGCCCGACGAACGAAAATCCGCAATCGTTAACCCCAAGTTACCCATTTCCTGAAGTTCCTACATTACCACTCGTCCGACCTTCCGCATGAACACCCAGATCCCTTACCAAGAATGTTTGTTCCAAATCCGGAAACTCTCGATTCCCCCTCCTCAATATGCAATTATCAACGAATTTATTCCTTGGCACACGCACCAGTGATGCAAGGACCTGGACATTCACAAATGGCTAGTATGCTCCAAAACGTTGCTCCAAGACCAATTATTTGTCCGTACGGTGTTCCTATGTTGCATCCACTTCGTCATTCGTCTCCAATACCACTTCCCAGTTGTTGCGTTAGACCGGAACCAATACCGTCGTGTACTCATATACCTTGTTCTATGGATCCTTTACATCTTGGATGTCCTCAGCCACAACTACCGGAACCAGTACCGCCACCTATTTGTTGTACCATGGATCCTTTACATTTGGGTGCATTCAGGGACCACCACAGGAACCAATACCGCCATCCAGTCACATGCCTTGTTCTATGAATCCTTTACATATTGGGTGCAATGAGGCACAACCACAGGAACCAGTACCGCCATCCACTCACATGCCTTGTTGTACTATGGATCCTTTAGATTTTGGGTGCATTCACGGACACCCACAGGAACAAATAGCGGCGGCATCCACCCATATACTTTGCCCTGTGCATCCTTTCAATGTTGGGTGTACTCAGGGACAACCACAGTTTATGAATCCATCATTACCTATGGCGCATTCGTCCCCACATCATGGTCCAATGCCTTCTATACCATCAGGATCAAATCATCCACCACATTTATCAAGATTTGTGATGCCACCAATTGTACAGGCAGTACCCGTGAATCAAGCTATAGCTCAGAACTTATCACAAATGCAACAGAACTACAAGATGAACAAGAACCTCACGGATCAATTGTCTAATCAAGATACTAACACCAATGCTTCTAGTCAAGAAACAAGTTCAGAAGCGTCACGAGAATCTGAAGAAACTCCTGTTTCAGCAAGCCAAAGCTCCACTTTATCCGATGTTGTAATGCAAGAACGAAGCAGAAGCAGCGAAAACAGCACCGATGAAATTCCAGAAGGTGTTGATCCATCATTTCTAGAAGCTTTACCACCAGAAATGCGCAGAGAGGTTTGTAAACTCCTATTTTCACTTTAAACTATGGACCTAGAAAAAGCTACGATAAACTTGTAATGAGAATGAAAATATCCAATAATTTTAACGTCGAAATTTAACACCTCCTTTTATGACGAACTACGAGTTCCTGTATACAAATTGAGCAACACAATTTTTGATCGTACGGTGTCTCAAAACAGTTACTCCGATTCAATGATATTGTTTAAAATCCCCACGATTTGATTATATTTTAGGTACTTTCATTTTTTACTTACAAATGTGTCTACACATTAATCGTTCAAATAAAATTGTTGCTTTTATTCAAACTCATCAAATTAAATATTAATTATACAAAAAAATCTATGAAGTTGTAAAATCACATTATCTACAACCTTTATTGAAATTTTTTTTTTTTTCTACAATTCACATTTTCGAAAAACGAATTGTTTTTACTTAAAAATTCTTTTTTTTTTCATTTTCCGACGAATTATAAGTTAGTACGTTATAATGAAGCAAAAAAAATTCTGTCCGATGGCTAGTCCGCCGTTCCTCCGTATGTAAACAAGATATCAAGAAAATCATCCGATTTTAATAAAACTTTGCACATGGATCTTATTTATAATTCCGCAGATCTGATTAGATTTTGGGCATAATATATCTAACCAAAAGCGACGTTAACCTAGACAGATTTTCGAATTTTTTAATTTTTGGAAAAATATTTATTTTACACTTGCTTTAAATGAAAGTTGTTTGTAATTTAATTGTACACAACTTTTGTTTAAACTATTTTGATTTGATAAGGAATTACTGAGATATAACAATCACGTGACATTAATTGTTGTAACATCACCTATATCAATTATACAAAAAAAGATGGAAATTCTATTATCTATAAGTATAACCATTTTTTTCTAAATGGCAATACTCATTTTTGCGTTGCGTCTTAAAAGGGACGTGGGCACGCGATATCTCGTTTGTCCTTCATAAATGTGGATTTTTTGCTACAACGTATCTGATTTTTTGTTCCACATCTTGTTTACGCTTGGTTTTCTATACGTGTCCGTTGCGATGTGAATCATGTTGCGATCAGCTAGTTTTTTGTTAAATCCCATGTATTTCGTGTGTAATGCTGTGATTAAATATTCTTGTTTCTCTCTCTCATTATATGAGTGTTTAGGTTCTGGACCAATACAGAATGCTCAATTCTCAAAATAATCGACCGTCTGGATCGACTTCGGCCATCGACGAGCCGGCAGCAACAACAACATCTTCAAGTTAGTCAGAATTTTTGGCAGCTTTACCTCCAGCATTGCAGGAAGAAGTGTTGACTCAACAACGCCTAGAACAACAACGTCAAGCGGCAGCGCATGCCAATCCTGAAGATCCTGTCGACGCCGGTGCTTTCTTTGAGACTCTACAACCTTCTTTACGCGCTATGGTGAGGTGTCACTTGTTATAATGGTTCTAGTATATCATGTTACATTTTGTTTAGATATTGTCAGATATGGAAGACTCTCAAATGTCAGCTTTGCCGCCTGATTTAGCGGCCGAAGCTCAAACTTTTACGCCGAGATTGGGAAGCTCGTAACAGACAATTGTGCAAGAACGTATATTTCAAAGTAATTTGACCACCATTATTCGTCATTCTGCTAGAGGAAGGTTATCGTCTAGATTAAACACTCATCTACTACCTCAACGTGCTCAGTGGGGAAGTTGGGGGCAAGCTGAAATTTTTCCTCCTGTTCCAAGTACAAGCGCTGGATTGAGAATGAGAGGTAGACAGTTGCTTGATCACGAATCTTTGTCTTGTTTACTCGTTCTAATATTTGCGGACGATCCTAAACTCAATACTTTACGCCTGCACCGCGTAATTAGAAATCTTTGCTATCACAGTCCAACCCGAGAATGGATAATTAAAGCGTTACTATCTATTATTGATAAGAGCGTACAAATTCGCATGGACGAAGCATTTAACAAACCTTCCAGGCGAACTCTCCTAAACCTGGACCTTTAACTAGTAAGCTGTTAGCCGATTTAAAGAATGTCGGGAACGGTGCAAATTGGCTCAATATTCGCATGGATGCGGCTTTGGGATGCCACGCTAACGTATTCATGGTTAATCGTGCCGTGGGTAAACGTAGTGATAAATGCAGCGCATCTAGTATCGTTATACATCCACAAGCGGGTCCGATCGTGTGCAAAAACGCTTTAGATTTGTTTATTTCGTTATCCAAAAATTTCCCATCGTGTCTGTTGCCTCTTAGGATTAAAGAGGATAAAGAAGAGCGCGAAGAGAGGGCTCGTAACATGATGGTTTTGTCTCCTTCTAAGTATAAAATTGAAGGCACCGATTTTTGGGAGATGCTGCTTAAATTAGATTCGACAAGTTCGAAAAAGGGAAAAAGTTTAGCTAAAACTCACACGCAAAATTTAAGCTTATGCAACGACGTTGAAAGTATTTGCTTTGGTTTCGAACAATCACCGTTTGGTCAATTGCTTTGCATGTTGTCGTCGCCCGTTATATACCGCAGTACCCAACTTACCGATAAGTTACTTCGTTTATTGTCTGTGATAACCGCGGGTATGCAGAATTAGGAAAAACTATAACGCCATCTAAATATGTAAAATCAAAAATGCCAAAGTACGAGCGTCTCAGCTCCTGAAAGTGCGCTTAATTTGGCGGTCAACGTGCTAACTTACAAGAGTTGTTCGAAGAGGGCTGAGAAGATGCGACCACTTTGTTATTAAATTTAGCAAATTGTTCGATCGACATGCGTTACATCGTAAGTTACCTGAATAATAGTCTGTTATGAAATTACATTGACGTGTTTGCAGATTCTCAATCTCTTACTCAGAGGTGCAATGCGAATTGGTGAAGTAGTGAGGGAACAAATTTTATGCATGCTGCACGAACTGCGCAAGTTGAATAAAGTTCAAAAGAGAAAAGTTCAGGACGAAGCTAGTTCTAGCTCGTCTAAAGGAATAATGCCTAATCGATTTACCAAAGAGACTGTTGTTATAACTGCTTCGAGTAAAATTAAAGCTGCTTATGATTTACAATTACCGTGCATGGCACCGCTCACTTCGAAGACATCCAGTCAAGTTTTCTTCTTGCGAGTTTTACGCGTCATCGTCCAAATCCGAGAGGCTATTAAGAAGGGCTTAAAGAAAAGGTAGTAATCGTTTTGGTGAGAAATACTTTCGTTGACATATATTTTTGTGTGTAGAAGAAGAGGACCAAAAGAAGAACGATGATAAGGACGTCGACGAAACCTCGCAGTATTCATGTATGTTTATTGCATTATCATTTATGGTTTGGTGCATTTGAGACCGACGGTAACACTAAAAACTTTCCATGTTAAAAAACTCAGTTGCTAGAGTATATACTTTTAACCTATGCATATTCTGGTTATTATGCTTATTATAACTTACGTATCTTCAATCTGCGATTTTTGGCTCGTAAATACAAAAACGCCGTGTTTTCGCCCTCCGAATCAGAGAAATTATATACTGCTACCAGAAATACATCATCTCCTTGGAATGCATAACGTCCCATAGATACAAGCAGTAGATTCTATATACGTGTTAGTGTTTCCTTCAGTCACCGATAGATGGCGTTATGCGTTGGCTTTCCGGTTTCGTCATTGATTGAATATTGCGAAATAATGTTACCACACCACGGAACAACGCAATAATTTAAAAATAGATTTTTAAAAATTTTTATATACTATTCAGTGTGTTTGAATTAATCTTTAATTTTAAATTGAGTGTTAGGTGTGAAAATAACAGGAAACTAAAATATTATAATAATGTAACACGTATTGGCAACTTCGGGAAGTTCATATGCAAATATAGAATCATCTGGGCGTTATGCATTCCGGGAGATGATGTATTTCTGCTACTACCTATAGAAGATACATAATTGAAACCAAAATGTAAAGGACAGAAATACAAATAGTACTCAGTAGTGCGCAGAATCGTGATTTATGACAATTTTTTTAAATTCAAATATCTTCTGTCAGTCTAACAATTTAAAGTAAAGTTATATGGATATGGAAAAGAAATTAACCCATTGAATATTGATTATTGACCAAATTTATTATAGTTAAATTACATAGGGTGAATAATAAGTTCTTAAAATACTTTTCAAGTTACAAAACATATATTTTTTGTCGATTGTTCAAAACGACTTAAGGCTGCTACACACGTAATGATATATCGTAGAGATTTCTGAGTTATAACAATTTCATTTGAGGTAGAAAACTCTGCAAATAATCAATGTTAAACAATACCTCAAAATTACAACATTTGTATGTGGTTATATCGACATTAAAGTTTTGAATTGGTTAATGAACCAGGCAATAAACGTCGGCGTTTTGATGTTTATGAGAAACAATTTGACTTAAATGTAAACCACAAACTATTGCCTTAGGTCTGAGGTTCTCTTTAAGATATCTAACCATTTTTCCCGTAAACTAGCATCTTTCTTAAAACTGTAAATGTACCTATTTTATAAATCACATAAATCAATGTAAATTTGGCAATTACACACAACACAAAAATTACCTGCTAAGGTATATCCTATTGAAGGCATACACGGATCCATTGTATTTGATTAATACAAGGCAACGTGATTTGTGACAATTATATTAAAATATTGCGCATGCGCATAAGTGAGTACTATTTCATCTTCAAAATACCACCACTTTCCCCTTACAGCAACTTCAATTTACTGTCATGTATTTAAATGATCAATGCATCTTATACTAGTGTGTCATTTCTCTGCTCCGAATGCTTTTGAGGTCGTATAATTTTGCAATATTTTTATTTCTTTTACTAGGTATGTGTTACAACCAGTATATCGAAGTTGCCAATTCATATTTTAAATTATTTTGAATTTTTACGGTTAGGTGTACCGGGATTTTTGTTATTTCAAATTTGCAACTTGTATGTATTTCCTTCTAGTCCAGGAGTCAGGGATTAGATATTGAAGTTCACGGCGCAAAGCTGGAACTTTTTTTAATCGATTCTTATGATATCCCGTAACAAGTGTGTAAAGTCTCTAAAATCAACTCGGTCCGCTTCGTCTTTTTTTATTGCAAAATATATCAAAAAAACCGTTTCTGTGTAGTTTTCTTTAAATAACTCCTTCTGTGTTAGTCAAACGACAAAACTTGAAGAAGGGAAAATTGTTCGGAAGGAAATTTCCTATAAGAATGAGCCTTAAAAAATTTTGAAAAATTTTTTAATTGCAGAAAATACGCGACAAAAGGGCCATTTTTATAGGTTCCCGAAAATTGGATTAAAAAGTATCATATTTAAGCGGACATTCACTCAATGATACCTTTCAGTAGGCTGAACAAGTGTGCATAAGGCGAGCCTCCAATTTTTATATGGCTGCCTATTAGCAAATTATTTATGCAAATCGGGCGGTTGGTTCTCACGTTTGAACAGGTGAACTTATTTTGATGCACTTTATCGGAAATGAAAGGTAACGATGTCAACTTTATGAATTTAAAATAAAAAAATTTTTTTTCTAAAATTTAACCATTATTTAAAACAATTTAAATTTCGCATATTAAATATCGGCGTTGTTTATTGGCGTAGAGTAATGCAAATAGCACCATTGGTTTGCGCTTAAAAATCATGAATTTAAAAATGGTTAAATTTTAGAAAAAATTTTTATTTTAAATTCATAAAGTTGACATCGTTACTTTCATTTCCGATAAAAGTACATCAAATCAGTTCACCCGTTCAACCGTGAGAACCAACCGCCCGATTTCATAAATAATTTGTTAATAAAGCCATATAAAAGTGGAGGCTCCCTTTTTGCACACTTGTTCAGCATACTGAAAGGTATCATTGAGTGAATGTCCGCTATATAATAATTTTTAACCCAGTTTTCGGGAACCTATAAAAACGGCCCTTTTGTCACGTATTTTACAATTTTGCAATTAAAAATTTTCAAAATTTTAAAGGCTCATTCTTATAGGAAATTTCCTTCCGAACAATTTCCCTCTTCAAGTTTTGTCGTTTGACTAACACAGAAGGAGTTATTTAAAAAACTACACAGAAAACGCGTTTTTGATATATTTTGCAATAAAAAAAGGCGAAGCGACCGAGATGATTTTAGAGACTTTACACTTGTTACAGGTATCATAAATCGATTAAAAAAGTTCCAGCTTTACGCCGTGACCTTCAATATTCATTTTAATAGCCCTGACTCCCAGACTATTCGTTTTTTAAGAACTGACAACAAATTCGGTAGTTGTAAACAAAAAGCAAACGATTTCTACTAATGAATACAAACTTATAATTTAACTTAATTTTACTCCTCTCAAGTACTCCTCATCCAATCCGCTATCTTAATATCACTCTTTTTTCTTTCTTCCTAAGTTTCTTTTATTCTTTTGTCTTTTATTCTTCCATACATTCTACACCTCATTACCATTCTCTAACAGTATTTCTTCATTTGCGTAATAATCCTGTTCTCTTTTAAATTCCTCCCATCCATTATATATATAGCTTGATTTACCTTCTATAGTCATCGATCTTGTGCCTGAGTACCCTTATCCTAAATATTGTTCCTTCTTCTATACTTCGTCGTTCCTCCTCTTATCTTCTCTACTTCTTCCCTCTCGCCTTGTCTTTACTTTTCGTCTCCTCGTCTGAACGTAGCCCGAATGAGGATTATCGATTAAAGTGTTATAACAAACCTACACATTATTTCCTCATCCATCCGCATAACAATCGAGTGTTGGAAAATCGGGCGTACACATGTACAATAAGTCGGTTAAAATTTAATCACGGATGCTTTTACCTTCTCACTTGTATAAAATTGGATGCATAAATGATCCTTCTTGTTCTTGTGGAAATGAAAACGCAGACATGAACCACATTTTATTTAATAGTCCTTTGTATGATCATGTTAGAATACTTTTTATTGGGTCTCTTATTAATCTTCACATACATTTTCCTAGCAGTGTCACGACTTTGATGTGCTTAAATAATGATAATGTTTAAAAGAAATTTATCAGTTCCTGTGCATTAAAAATTTAAATTCACTAGATTATTCAAAATATCACATCTGCCAAATCATTGATTTGTGGCCAAATGAACAATGTTCAAAGCCATTATAAAAAAAAAATTATAATATCCAACATTTTAGGGCGCATAATAGGTACAATTTTTGTTTATATTTAAAAAAATGTTCAAACATTTTATGAAACAATTACCTTACTCACCATTTTATATAAAAAATCGAACAACGTTTTTAAATAACTCCAAACTTTTACATTTTTATGTGAACAATCTTAATGCCTTTCTTTTCAATTTTTTTAAATCACTATTTAGTTTGTGTTAATAATTTGTCGTATAGTATTGAGTGCATGTATTTCTTCAAAACACAATGTCATTTGCTATAATATTTGTTAACAAAAATCCGAAAGTCACAGAAAAAAACTAGATTTATTATGAACCTTTGATTCTTTGAAACTTTTTTAAAGTAATAAATTTGTTTTGGTTCAGAGAATACTTTATACACGAAATTAAACAGAACTTCTCACTACCCACAATTAAGCCGTAAACGTTTTGAATGCACATCATAGATAAGTTAAGGGGATGCACCTGATACAACATAACCTTAAAGAGCGTTCTGGTTTAGCCCGCAGTTAATAAAAAATACCAATTTAAGTATTCAAAGTAACCAGAAATAAATATCCCTATGGGAAAAGCTATCTATCCTTTAAACATCCTTGCTCTCTTGGACAAAGGATAACGCTATTCTTCTGTTCCCCCTTCTTGTTTTTCAGGATAATCCATTAGAAAATGCATCGACGTATAATTTAACTTCCATTTTTTTGCTAATAGGTGAATCGGTTGTACATCATTCTCATTTGCACGCTTTGAGCGATCAACTGACCAATCTCGAAAATCTTTGGGAAACTCTAAGTCTGTGCCTTCTAGAACTTGAACATACACCTGATGATCACGCCGTCCTTGTTTTGCAAGTATGTATCTCGATCCATATAATTTAGATAATTACATAATTTGTCTCGATGTTATTACAGCCTGCGGTAGAAGCGTTTTTCTTGGTACATTCACCACAACAAGGTGCCACCGACAGGGAGTCTGCGAAACCACTAAATCTGACTCAAGAATCTGAAACTTCTTCTCAAACCAATCAAAACGCGTCTCAACCTAGCTCGAATACGAATATAGCGGCACCGTAGATACAACTACTAAAGTTGCTGTGCCCCCGATCAGTTAAAGTTTTTGAATTTTGCCGAAAAACATCGCACCGTTCTAAATCAGATACTTCGCCAAACAACGGCTCACTTATCGGACGGACCGTTTTCCGTTTTAGTCGATCACACGAAAGTCTTAGACTTTGACGTGAAACGCAAATATTTTAGAACAGAATTAGAACGTTTAGATCAAGGCTTACGGAGAGAAGAAACTGCAATTCATGTACGCAGAAGCCATGTGTTCGAAGATTCCTTTAGAGAACTGTATAGACGCAGTCCTGAAGAATGGAAAAACAGATTTTACATTGTTTTTGAAGGTAAAATTTAGTGGAATAACATCTTATTACATGAGGTTTATATTCTTTACTGTTAAAGTTATACATCCGAAATTTTTCGTGATTTTATTAATACAGGGTGTCCAGAAATTCTCATGACAAACGAAGATCAGAGATTCCTCAGATAATTTTAAGATAATTTAACCCAATTCACCTAGTCCGAAAATGCTTCCCAAGGGAGCTAGAGCTGATTGAAAATGGCGCCTGGTAAACTAAAAATTAAAAGATAAACTTCGCGAACTGACAACAATTTGACAATGAAAAACGTAGGTTTTACATTTGTAGGCAGTTCAGAGCCAAGTAGTGCAAAAAATATAAATTTAACTGTAATGATAAATAAACAAAAAAAATTCAAATCCGTTTTTCTAGAAAACTGTATTCTAATGACTTAAAGTAAGAGTACCTTTTAGAACTAGAATACCTGAAAATTTAATAATCTAGTGTCACAAATGCTTAAAAGTTAAAGACAAAAAAGTTATGCGTTAAAATAACCGTTGACCTACCCAAAACGGACGCCTATGACCGGTACTAGAAATTCGCAATTGATGGAATCGATTCATCTCTGAAGGCTAAACAAGCATACCAGTTTTTGCTTTTCTAAGTAGAAGATTTCTGGAGGTATTTAAAAACTATTTACAAGGCGCCATCTTCAAAGAGCTCTAGCTCCCTTAGGAAGCATCTTCGGACTAGGTGAATTGGGTTAAATTGTCTTAAAATTATCTGAGGAATCTCCGGTCTTCGTTTGTCAGGAGAGTTTCTGCACACCCTGTATAATCTCGTTACGCTTTTTTGAAAACAATATACAGGGTGTTGCAAATTAATAGGTCAAGGGATTAACCACACATTTGAGCTAAAATAATTGGACTTTCCTGATGCCACTTTTAATTTGGGAGTGTCGTTTTCGAAATACAGGAGTTAAAATAAAATTTGAAAAATTGATTTTTATTAATAACTCCCGTACTTCTACAGATATTTATTTTAAGACGACATACTTTCTGTATAATTTTAGTGAAAATAGTTCAAGCTCGAACGGAAAGGGGGGCGGTAAGTTCATATTGACTCCTCAAACTTTTTTCTACGTACGCCTATGGTATCATAATCTTTTTGGATATAGCAATTAATTACCTAACTTTCTTTCCTCTTGTAAAATTTGGATTTGAGGCTTGGTTTACAAGATATTACAACTTTTTATTACAGAGCGGTTATAACAAAATGCATTTATATAATTGACAAGAAATATGCAGTAAAGAATATCAGAGATATACAGTAAATTAAAAGTGGCATCAGAAAAGTCCAATTATTTTAGGTAAAAAATGTGTGGTTAATGGCTTGTCCTACTAATTTGCAACACTCTGTAGATTAGTATTGTTCAATTTCACCAAGCCGAAAATTTTAACATTTGTTTCAGTAGAAATTTAATATTTATATAATTCCTTTAAATTTCGATTTTTAGCATTCAATCAATCACTCTTCCAAATATTTAATTCGCTGGCATTACTCGTTTGTTGATTAGCTAGAAATCTGTGTTATTTATTTATTTATTAACTTTTATATAACAATGTCGAACTTTCTTGTTATGTGTTGTTGTGTGTTTTAACTAATTGTGACACCACTTTTTGTTGAGCGAAACGTCAGCGAATTAAATATTTGGAAGAATGTTTTATATAGGGATATTATCATCGAATGCTAATCATTTGTTTCCCTTTGTCCAGCTTTAATGAAACTTGCTATACGGGTGTTTTTTTAATATAATACCGCCGAATTCTATACTAACAAGTAATTTTGTTTTGTAGAAGAGGAAGGACAGGATGCTGGAGGATTGCTCAGAGAATGGTACATGATAATCTCTCGCGATATTTTCAATCCTATGTACGCGTTATTCACCATATCGCCTGGTGATCGCGTTACATACATGATTAACCCAGCTAGCCACTACAACCCCAATCATCTGTGCTATTATAAGTTTGTTGGAAGAGTTATAGGTGTGTTCACGTCGAATGGTTCATTCCGTTGACTTTAAATTTTATTTTTACAGCTAAAGCGATATACGATAATAAACTATTGGAATGTTACTTTACGCGCTCGTTCTACAAACACATTCTGGGTATACCCGTTAAGTACACGGATATGGAGAGCGAAGATTACAGTTTTATAGAGGATTAGTTTATTTAATGGAGAATAATATTAACGATTTAGGTTATGATCTTACATTTAGCACTGAAATTAACGAATTTGGTGTAACCGAAACGCGCGATTTAATACCTGACGGTCGAAATGTTCCTGTCACCGAACAAAATAAGATGGAATATGTACGACTCTCCTGTCAAATGAAGATGACGGGCGCTATTAGGCAACAGTATACTTTTTTAAAATTTGTTTATAACGGTTTCATGTACTTTCGATTTCAGATTAAACGCTTTCTAGAAGGCTTCTACGATATAATCCCTAAACGTTTAATTTCGATTTTCAATGAACAAGAATTAGAATTACTCATTTCTGGATTACCTAATGTTGACATTGATGATCTTAAAGCAAACAGCGAATACCACAAATACCAAAGCAATTCGTTACAGGTACTTCATTTTTTTCTGTAAAAATGTGTCATTATTTCTGTTCCATCTTTTTTAGATCCAGTGGTTTTGGAGAGCATTGCGTTCGTTCGATCAGGCTGATAGGGCAAAGTTTCTTCAATTTGTCACAGGAACTTCAAAAGTTCCTTTGCAAGGCTTTGCACATTTGGAGGTATGAATGGGTTCAAAAGTTCCAAATTCACCGGGACGATCGATCTACAGATCGCTTACCTTCAGCTCATACTTGGTAAGCTATTTCCGTGTAGCGAGAAAATTTTCTTATTTGTTTTTATTTGCAGTTTCAATCAACTTGATTTGCCTGTCTACGAAACTTCTGAAAAACTACGCACCTACTTGCTAAAGGCCATCCACGAATGTTCAGAAGGCTTTGGCTTCGCTTAAGTAAATTTATGCGTTAAGACTGATACAGTAATCACGTTTATGAAGACCAAGTACAACGCTCGGTTTTTTCTTGTTATTTCAATAGTTGGTTTATCCTATTTTATGTATATACAATGTTGTACAGGACCGAAGTTAAACAAATTGTATTATAAGAATTTATCTTGATTTTTATATGCGCCGTAGCGATTAATTTCGACTCTCGCGCGTGCTTCTTGTTTTACTTCATTCTCTTGTAAAAAAAAATATGAAGGCACATGTATTTTTGTAAAGGGCCATAAAGGCAACTGAGAGTGATAGTTTCGTTCATTGTCGACACGTTGTTTAATATTATTTAACAACAAGTCATAGTACTTTAAAAAATTTACACTTTTGTTTGTTTTGTTTATCCATAACTATATACATAAGAATTTAAACTTTTGTTTGTTTTTATCCATAACTATGTATTCATTCCACAATTGTTTTTTTATTTTGGCACGAAAACGTTTTAATTTCATTTTTTGTATTCTTTTTGAAATTTTCTTCGTACGAACATAAGAATAAGCTGTTTTTATTAGATTTTTATTTGTCGTGCTTTTTGTGATAAAAAGGTTTAATAAATGTTTCTTATTTTTGTGCTTACTTATTTTAATTATTTTGTTTTATCGTTGAGTGCTTAACAATAAAGTGTAATTATTGTATTTATGAAATTAGTGGTACAATACCTTAAACTTAATAAATCAAATATTTGTATTAAGTTAACTGTATTCTTTAAAAAAAGTCAATGTCAGAACTAAATATTTTATTAAGGACTTCTATGTTCTGTAAGAGTGCAAAAGTTTTTCTTGGTTGTAGAAATGGGTTCAGTAGTAAACCAGAAATTAAAAATTTTCAAACACAAAAAACTGCAAAGAAACATAATACTATCTAAACGCCCAATGAAAATACTATTTATTGTTTCTTGATATAAAATGAAAGAACCTACTCAAAAAGTAAGACTTCGTACACGAAATTAACTATTGTCTCACGCAGTTCTTCAATATTGTTTACTCATTGTTCAAAAGTTAAATTCTTCAAGGCTGTAAGAAAATAAAAACTATAAAAAGGGTATAGCCTGATAAACATTCCGAATCCTAAAATTATATTTTGGAGGTGTAGTGGAAACACTTTAACAAAATGTTTTTTATAAATTCTACATGTGCATGTTGTGTGAAATAACAAAACCATTAAGGTGAAACCAAGCTTCATCGTTAAAGAATCTTAAGCCAATATGTCTCCGATAAAAATGTTACAAAACCATTGACACTATTGAACACTTGCAGGATAATCAATCATATTTCAATAATTTGGTGAACCACTTGCACGCAGTAGGGATATAAATGAATAGCTTTGTTCGATGATGTGACAAGTTATTATCGAAAGTTCAACTTGTTAACAGGCAACGTAGAGATGTACTAGGGTTTGTTTCGTGCATGATTTATCAAACATTGTCAACCACTTCTGGTGTGGTCTTTGTAGGTGCATCATTATTTTGATTAAGCACCAATGCGTTCTCACAAAAAAATTTAATACACCTTGTTTCGCTGTGATAAAGCTATTGTATGTCGACGCAACAATTGAATTGAGTACCTCAATTCTCCAATAACTTAGTGACCTTAATTAAAATACTGTTGCCAATAGTCATACAAAAGACGAAAAAATAGGAAAAGTATGATCAAAGGCAAAGCTCACAAAAAGTCGAAACAATGAAGTTAGGTTATGTTATACAATTCAAAAATTGTGGTGAGTTCACAAAACGGTACTTTCTAACAATAGCATATCTTCTTTAAAATTATTAAAATGTAATCTTATTAAAATTACAAAATACGGTCGACGGAAAAGTTGTGTAACTAGCTCTTGAATTAAACTCAAACATTAACGCTCGCTTCGCTCACGCGTTAAAATATCTCGATTGTTAATCGCCCTTATTAATACACTCGTTTGTTAAATAACTATTAATGAAATTTGGCATACATGTACTACGTATCAAGAGTCATTTTTAATGTACCACATTTTTTTATTTCTACCAACACAGAGTAATAATACTACCAGAGGAACAACTCAACGTCGGCGCGTTTAATCTTTGTAAGACAACGGCAGCCATTTTAAAAGACTAGAAATTCAGGATCGTATTTGTTGTAGATGGATATGCAACCACATACCTTATTGTTTACAAGAGCCATATACCTACTGTCATAGTTTGTACATTAGTGAACATCTGAATAAATATATAACAACAAGTATATGTTACAGTTATCATTATTAAATTAACAATAATGATAAACATGTCGCTGCGAAATTAAAACGAGTGGTAAAGGAATGCGTTTTTAATCCCACAGAAATAAGTGAATGCACAGCCAGTACGTAATAATAATAATTCTTAAATAGAGAAGCATACCTTTTCAGTAGGCAACGTTTATTTAAAAACAATGCATCTCTTCTAAAACATTATGAAAAAAAACACGGAATCTCTAAATAGTGAAGCATATACCTTTTCAGCAGACAACGAGAGCCAATTTTTAAAAATGGTGTGTTTAAATATCATCTATTTTTTAAAAGAAACAAAAACAATGGCGAGCTAGATACGTATTCCCAAACTTCTATTATAATAATCTAGATTTTTCCGATTTTTGTACAGTGAATCCAAATCAATATAGGTATAGTCTTTTATAATAGACCTATTTGCTCGTTTGGTTATCACCAATCCCGATAATTATTTGGCAATAATGAACACAGAATTGCATAATTTATCTCCAACGAATAGTATAGTTTGGAAGTTCTGAAGTTCTAGCTGTCAAACAAAAAATTTGTCTTCCAGTCATTAGAGGTGATCATTGGTTTCTTTGCGGACGGGAAAAATAACGAATTGTACGTAATGGATAGTAGTCCTTCAAGCATTAATTCTAGTAATTCTAAATACCTTACCTTATTCAAGTCAATATTAATAATTTGTTAGTAGACACAACTTCATCAAAGCAAATTTATTTAAATGTCCCAAACAAAAGATTGGCACAGTTGTGGAGTTTTGTTAAGCGTTTTATTGAAAACATTATGACCGCATTACGTTATTGAAGGTGAAGATCAATTTAATCCAAATAACTATCGTATCTATGTTCAAAATTTACTATTAAGTCGATCCAAATCAGTAGAGAATAATTGTGCATATTATTCAAAGGAAGGAATTACTACATTTTCATCTTCCGTGGGTTAAGTCTAAAAACGCCTCAGGTAACGAAATCTGTTACGGGAAAATACGTACAGGTTCAGAAAGTTATTGGGTTAGGTGTGATACTTGTAGACGATGGGTGCACTTCAATTGCATACAGAATGTGAAACTAATCCAGAAGATTAATTAGCTGTTAAAAAGTAATTTTGTGTTTTTTTAAATTTGTTAGAAGGTGTGCATAAATAAACGTTGCCTGCTGAAAAGGTATATGCTTCTCTATTTAGGGATTCTGTGTTTTTTCTGAAAATTTGTTAGAAGAGGTGCATTGTTTTTAAATAAACGTTGCCTGCTGGAAAGGTACATATGCTTCTCTGTTTAGAGATTCCGTGTTTTTTTTCAAAATTTGTTAGAAGAGATGCATTGTTTTTAAATAAACGTTGCCTGCTGGAAAGGTATATGCTTCTCTGTTTAGAGATTCCGGTTTTTTTTTTCAAAATTTGTTAGAAGAGATGCATTGTTTTTAAATAAACGTTGTCTGCTAAAAAGGTATATGTTTCTCTATCTAGGGATTCCCTGTTTTTTTCAAAATTTGTTAGAATAGATGCATGGTTTTTAAGTAAACGTTGCCTGCTGAAAAGGTATATGCTTCTCTATTTAGGAATTATTATTATTATTACTCGCTATGCATGCACTTATTTCTGTGGGATAAAAAACGCATATATTGTTATTGGATATGCATGCCCTTTTTTTCTGGAGAATTAAAAACACATAAGTACGAATTTTTTGGTGGTGGTATATTTTTCCCTGTTTAATTAAAAAAAGAAAACAAAATAAAAACACAAAAATACAAAAAAATGAAGGTTTGCTTGAAATTTTTTGGTGGAGTATATTATTTCCTGTAATTTGGTATTACATTATTTTAGCGCAGGTTACAGCGCATTGACGATTTGCGGTGAAACTAAAGTTTGAAGCAAAGTTTAAATGGGATCAACCCGATTCAGCGGTCCCCGGTTCAACGACACCTGTTTGAGCGGGCCCCGGTCCCCGCTTAAACGGGACCCGATTCAGCGGGGACCCTACTCAACGGTTCCCATTTCAGCAGTATATACATTTTTGTAATGTTTCTATTGATATTTTTACACAAACTTAAGTTGTGTACAAGGTTTCGAGATATTATTATTAATATTATCTTTAATTGCTACAAACAAATAGTAGTCCTATTCCCATGATCATTTTTCATGTAAAATATTTAAATATAATTTTTATAGGTTTTTATTGAAAACTTTCATTATAAATTATTAAACGCACTAGAAATTACAAGATTAGTATTACACTTGCATTTCAATAAATGCTTTTTAGGCGACTACTCTCGAAAGTAACCATATCACAACACAAAGTTGTACCGAAAATGCAAAATATCATAACTTTTTCAAAACTGTTGAGATAAAACTCAAAAAGTTAATAGTTTACACTCATATAGTCTTAGTTACGCTTAGCAACGAACCTCGGATCAATTTTTTACCACTTAATTTAAAAAATCAAGTAGGTGAACGTTTAGTGAATTTCAGATGTTTTTTTTAACCTAATTAAGTAATTATTTATTTTTGCAAATACTAAAGACAATACAACGAACTATTTATCTATAAGTAAAAAATTAATTTAAAAAAAAACACCAAATCTCTGAAATTCACACATAGTCCCTTAACGTAGTTGATAACAAAAAAATCGGAAAAAAATTGTCTTCAAACAGACAGACCAAATATGCTTCACTAGCCTCCTAAAGTGCACCAATAGCTGCCGATTGAAAACGTACGTCAGTTTTGAAGTCTTGAGCAGTTTCTCTCACTAAGCATTGGAATGGCAGTTTACGAATAAGTAATTCAGTGGATTTCTAATAACGATGAATTTCACGAAGTGCGACTGTACCTGGACAATATCGGTGAGGGTGTTTTACCCCTCCGGTGGTGAGTGGCCAACTGCTTTTAAGACGCTTTACCTCCTGTAGATTTACGAGCGGTTTGCTTGGTACGAGCCATGTTGATTCAAACTTTTCAGTTGTAAACAATCAACTCTTTAATGAAGCGTAAAGTAGTACGATGCACAATGTATTTAAAGCACAGTAAAATAAAAACTAAAAAAATTAAAGCTTTGTTTTAGTATTTGGAGATAATAATTATACAAAAAACCCGTAGTACATATTTGCAGTAGTTGAAGTACGCAGCAGAGGCAAAAAAAGCGGTGTAAAAGATGAAATTTTTTAATTAAATTATAAGTATGTACAATGTATCTATATATTTGCAATAAATGTTATTAATCAATCACATTAAGGAAACTTTGTCGACAGAAGTATAAAAAGAGTTACATAAGTCGATCCTTTGACCATTATACCCAACTAAAGTTACACGAATCGATACTTAAATGTCACGACATTATTGTTATTAATCAAAAATATGTAACATGTAGTAATTAATCCATGTTTGTGAACAATTCAATACAAAAATAAAATACGTCTTGTTAATAATGTTGATCCTTACGAGTTAAACGAAAATAGCATAAAATATGATAGCAAAGCATTTCCCCCTGTTACTGCAATGGATATTATAAGTTACTTAGTATTAACACATAGTTTTTACATCCAACAACAAATGAACCATACAAAAATGTTTACTTGGTGCTGTAGAAGTAACCGAACATATTTTTTGTAGCCCGAGCATTACATTAAATTTATAACGTTTGATGTTACTTTTGATTAGAAAATAACTTATATTTATAGGTCCAACATTTTCAAATATCGAATGTTTCTTTTAATTGCATTTAGCCACTTTTGCCTTCGCAGTTTAGATAATTTATTCAATTGTTCTTTATGTTTAAAGCACTTCAGAAATAGGTAAAATTTTACATTATCCCTTTCACGGCGACTTTCACAACCCACAAAGGAACAAAATGCTGGGATTTTATTCACTTTCCACTTACGCCTTTATTTTCTTTATAAAACGTTTGTAAAGATGAACATTTCTTAGTAACTAAATGTAAACAAACTATTTGTATGCCCTGTCTTCGCCATATTGAAATTTATTTGACAGCATTCTGAATTTCTCTATTGGTAAATTTTGTTTATAAAGTTTATTCAACACACATGAAGCATTTTGCTTTTGAATAAATATACTGATACACGGTGAAGAAATTTTTACCATTGATATTATTCTATAAGAAAATAAAGCAACAAAAACAAATTAAAAATGACCAAATAATTTGTTCAAAATTACTGTTATTACTAGATTCCCGCGCCGGCTATCTTAGATCGTCCCTAACTTTTCATTAACCGATAACTTTTTTGTTTATCAATGAATTCCTTTTTAATTTGGTACAAAAGTGTATAAAATAATGCTAAATATTAAAAGTGGTACAGCGACGGCACGGTCACTTCTAGGTTTTGAATAATTTGTTTATCGAGCGACGATAAGCACTTAGTTTTGTACTTGTGTAAATTTCATAGTCTGTTTACATCGTTATCAATGTAAAAAAAAATTCAAAACTTTAGTTAAAGATAGTTTGTATTATGATTTATTGAATTTGTGTAGCAATGAACCCCGGTCACTAATATATTTTAAATTATTGATGTTTAGCGCTTATTACTAGATTCCCGCGCCGTCCATCTTAGATCGTCGCTAACTTTTTATTAATCGATAACTTTTTTGTTTTATAACGAATTCCTTTCTAATTTGGTACAAAGGTGTATAAAATATAGACAAATATTAAAGTGGTACAGCGACGGCACGGACACTTATACATTTTGAATTATTTGTTTATCGAGCGACGATAAGCACTTAGTTGTGTACTTGTGTAATTTTCAAAGTCTGTTTACATCGTATTCAATGTAAAAAAAAATCCAAAACTTTAGTTAAAGATAGTTTGTATTATGATTTATTAAATTTGTGTAGCAATAAACCCTGTCACTAATATGTTTTAAATTATTGATTTTTAACGCTGATTACTAGTATTCCGCGCCTGCCATCTTAGATCGTCACTAACCTTTCATTAACCGATAACTTTTTGTTTTATAACGAATTCCTTTCTAATTTGGTACAAAGGTGTATAAAATATAGACAAATATTAAAGTGGTACAGCGACAGCACGGTCACTTCTAGGTTTTGAATAATTTGTATATCGAGGGACGATAAGCACTTAGTTTTGTACTTGTGTAATTTTCAAAGTCTGTTTACATCGTTATCAATGAAAAAAAATCCAAAACTTTAGTATAAGATAGTTTGTATTATGATTTATTGAATTTGTGTAGCAATGAACCCCAGTCACTAATATATTTTAAATTATTGATGTTTAACGCTTATTACTAGATTCCCGTGCCGTCCATCTTAGATCGTCGCTAACTTTTCATTAACCGATAACTTTTTTGTTTTATAACGAATTCTTTTCTAATTTGGTACAAAGGTGTATAAAATAATGCTAAATATTAAAGTGGTACAGCGACGGCACGGTCACTTCTAGGTTTTGAATAATTTGTTTATCGAGGGACGATAAGCACTTAGTTTTGTACTTGTGTAATTTTCAAAGTCTTTTACATCGTTATCAATAAAAAAAAATCCAAAACTTTAGTTAAAGATAGTTTGTATTATGATTTATTGAATTTGTGTAGCAATGAACCCCGGTCACTAATATATTTTAAATTATTGATGTTTAACGCTTATTACTAGATTCCCGCGCCGTCCATCTTAGATCGTCGCTAACTTTTCATTAACCGATAACTTTTTTGTTTTTCGACAAATTTCTTTTTAATTTGGTACAAAGGTGTATAAAATATTGACAAATATTAAAGTGGTACAGCGACGGCACGGTCACTTCTACATTTTGAATTATTTGTTTATCGAGCGACGATAAGCATTTAGTTTTGTACTTGTGTAATTTTCAAAGTCTGTTTACATCTTATTCAATGTAAAAAAAAATCCAAAACTTTAGTTAAAGATAGTTTGTATTATGATTTATCAAATTTGTGTAGCATTTTAAATCTGAACTTCGTTTTATTTCAATTTAAAATTAAAAAATATATGTAATACCACAGCATACGTCTACGAAAATGCAGTAGTTGCACTTCACATAAAATAAATGGGAAAAATTTGGTATTACATTATTTTAGCGCAGGTTACAGCGCATTGACGATTTGCGGTGAAACTAAAGTTTGAAGCAAAGTTTAAATGGGATCAACCCGATTCAGCGGTCCCCGGTTCAGCGACATCTGTTTGAGCGGGCCCCGGTCCCCCTTAAAGGGACCGGATTCAGCGGGGACCCTACCCAACGGTTCCCATTTCAACAGTATATACATTTTAGGAATGTTTCTATTGATATTTTTACACAAACTTAAGTTGTGTACAGGGTTTCGAGATTTTTCTAATTATTATTAATATTATCTTTAATTACTACAGACAAATAGTAGTCTTATTCCCATGATCATTTTTCATGTAAAATATTTAAATATAATTTTTATAGGTTTTTATTGAAAACTTTCATTATAAATTATTAAACGCACTAGAAATTACAAGATTAGTATTACACTTGCATTTCAATAAATGCTTTTTTAGACGACTACTCTCGAAAGTAACCATATCACAACACAAAGTTGTACCCGAAAATGCAAAATATCATAACTCTTTCAAAACTGTTGAGATAAAACTCAAAAGTTAATAGTTTACACTCATATAGTCTTAGTTACGCTTAGCAACGAACCTCGGATCAATTTTTTACCACTTAATTTAAAAAATCAAGTAGGTGAACGTTTAGTGAATTTCAGATGTTTTTTTTTAACCTAATTAAGTAATTATTTATTTTTGCAAATACTAAAGACAATACAACGAATTATTTATCTATAAGTAAAAAATTAATTTAAAAAAAACACCAAATCTCTGAAATTCACACATAGTCCCTTAAACGTAGTTGATAACAAAAAAAATGACAAAAAATTGTCTTCAAACAGACAGACCAAATATGCTTCACTAGCCTCCTAAAGTGCACCAATAGCTGCCGATTGAAAACGTAGGTCAGTTTTAAAGTCTTGAGCAGTTTCTCTCACTAAGCATTGGAATGGCAGTTTACGAATAAGTAATTCAGTGGATTTCTAATAACGATGAATTTCACGAAGTGCGACTGTACCTGGACAATATCGGTGAGGTTGTTTTACCCCTCCGGTGGAGGGTGGCCAACTGCTTTTAAGACGCTTTACCTCCTGTAGATTTACGAGCGGTTTGCTTGGTACGAGCCATGTTGATTCAAACTTTTCAGTTGTAAACAATCAACTCTTTAATGAACGTAAAGTAGTACGACGCACAATGTATTTAAAGCACAGTAAAATAAAAACTAAAAAATTAAAGCTTTGTTTTAGTATTTGGAGATAATAATTATACAAAAACCCGTAGTACATATTTGCAGTAGTTGAAGTACGCAGCAGAGGCAAAAAAAACGGTGTAAAAGATGAAATTTTTTAATTAAATTATAAGTATGTACAATGTATCTATATATTTGCAATAAATGTTATTAATCAATCACATTAAGGCAACTTTGTCGACAGAAGTATAAAAAAGAGTTACATAAGTCGATCCTTTGACCATTATAGCCAACTAAAGTTACACGAATCGATACTTAAATGTCACGACATTATTGTTATTAATCAAAAAATATGTAACATGTAGTAATTAATCCATGTTTTTTGAACAATTCAATACAAAAATAAAATACGTCTTGTTAATAATGTTGAACCTTACGAGTTAAGCGAAAATAGCATAAAATATGATAACGAAGTATTTCCCCTGTTACTGCAATGGATATTATAAGTTACTTAGTATTAACACATAGTTTTTACATCCAACAACAAATGAACCATACAAAAAAGTTTACTTGGTGCTGTAGAAGTAACCGAACATATTTTTGTAGCCCGAACATACATTAAATTTATAATGTTTGATGTTACTTTTGATTAGAAAATAACTTATATTTATAGGTCCAACATTCTCAAATTTCGAATGTTTCTTTTAATTGCATTTAGCCACTTTTGCCTCCGCACCTTAGATAATTTATTCAACTGTTCTTTATGTTTAAAGCACTTCAGAAATAGGTAAAACTTTACATTATCCCTTTCACGGCGACTTTCACAACCCACAAAGCAACAAAATGCTAGGATTTTATTCACTTTCCACTTACGCCTTTATTTTCTTTTATAAAACGTTTGTAAAGATGAACATTTCTTAGTAACTAAATGTAAACAAACTATTTGTATGCCCTATCTTCGCCATATTGAAATTTATTTGACAGCATTCTGAATTTCTCTATTGGTAAATTTTGTTTATAAAGTTTATTCAACACACATGAAGCATTTTGCTTTTGAATAAATATACTGATACACGGTAAAGAAATTTTTACCATTGATATTATTCTATAAGAAAATAAAGCAACAAAAACAAATTAAAAATGACCAAATAATTTGTTCAAAATTACTCTTATTACTAGATTCCCGCGCCGGCCATCTTAGATCGTTCCTAACTTTTCATTATCCGATAACTTTTTTGTTTTTCAATGAATTCCTTTTTAATTTGGTACAAAGGTGTATAAAATAAAGTCCAATATTAAAGTAGCACAGCGACGGCACGGTTACTTCTACGTTTTGAATTATTGGTTTATTGAGCGACGTAAGCACTTAGTTTTGTACTTGTGTAATTTTCTAAATTTGTTGACATCGTTATTTATGTAAAAATTCAAAACTTCAGGTAAAGATAGTTTGTATTACGATTTATCGAATTTGTGTAGTAATAAACCCCGGCCACTGATATATTTAAAATTTTTGATGTTTAACGCTTATTACTAGATTCCCGCGCCGTCCATCTTAGATCGTTGACTCTTCATTATCCGATAAATTTTTTGTTTTCAACGAATTTCATTCTAATTTGGTACAAATGTGTATAAAATAATGTCAAATATTAAAGTGGAATAGTTACGGCCCGGTCACTTCTACGTTTTGAATTATTTGTTTATCGAGCGACGATAAGAACTTAGTTTTGTACTTGTGTAATTTTTAAAGTCTGTTTACATCGTTATTTATGTAAAACGAAATCCAAAGTTTTAGTTAAAGATAGTTTGTATTATGATTTATCGAAATTGTGTAGCAATAAACTCCGGTCACTGATATATTTTAAATTTTTTATGTTTAACGCTTATTACTAGATTCCCGTACTGGCCATCTTAGATCGTTGCTAACTTCTAATTAACCGATAACTTTTTTGTTTTTCAACGAATTACTTTTTACTTTTGTACAAAGGTGTATAAAATAACGTCAAACATTAAAGTGGTATAGTTGGGGCTCGGTTACTTCTACGTTTTGAATTATTTGTTTATTGAGCGACGATAAGCACTTAGTTTTGTACTTGTGTAATTTTCAAAATCTGTTGACATCGTTATTTATGTAAAAAAAAATCTAAAACTTCAGTTAAAGACAGCTTGTATTACGATTTATCGAATTTGTGAAGCAATAAACCTCTGTCACTGATAAATTTTCAATTTTTGATGTTTAACGCTAATTACTAGATTCTCGCGCCGGCCATCTTAGATCGTCGCTAACTTTTCATTAACCGATAACTTTTTTGTTTTTCAACGAATTTATCTGACAGCATTCTTCGTAAAAACAGAGGTTATATTCCCCATATTACTAATACGCGAGTTTGATGAAATGAAATCTGCTAGTGGAGTTTCTGTATTAGTTATTTTTCTGTGCTTAAACCATTAAATTACTATAGTCACCTCTTGGGTACCCTTAAATGTAAATCTAATAGAACGCCACTGCATCATGCATTATTCTGGGGCCTGGTACTTACACATACCGTACACAATCTTGTGTATTCCGGGTTGCCTTATTACTTTAAACTTTTTCTCTCCATTATTTTTATTAAAGTTAAGGTATACTTTGGACAAGTTTACGAATGGAAGAGCGACCCTATTTAAAATGAACGCTAATCATTTATATCGTAGGCGCCAATGAATGTCAATTCAAAAAAAAAGATAACGAACATTTACGCTTATTGAAAACTGTTCGAATTACAAAAACCAGGAAATGATTGTGACAAAGTGGGAACGTGGTATTTGACGTATGGTTTTTGGTGAATTGTGGCGTTTGAGCAATTAATGATAAAAACGAAAAAACCTGATACTGTTGTAAGCGTTTTTGTCGTTAAATCGCATTTGAACAACGCGGAGAACGTAAACATCTGTCTACATCTACACTACGTTGATGCTATTGCGCACCAGGTGCTCTTACGTGTTTTTGAAATTCGTCTAACCTAAACATCGAATTTATCAATATTTCAAGTTTTGGTAATGTAATCGTCGATTAAGTCATTCGCCAAATTACAACAACAAGCAATGACAAGAAGATGACATCGGGGAGCTTCTAGAAAATTATTTGCATTACAACCACTGTGTAGAGTGTAGAATAATATTCTGCAGTATTAATCATTGCGTAGGAATTCGACGTGTTTATCAACAAAGTATCTACTGACTAACTAACTTATGTAAATTTTATTAGTTTTTCTTTGGTAATCATTTAGAATGGATGGTAGTGCTGTGCATCTTACTAGTGGTGAATATACGGAAGTCTACCGAAGACTTCCGTTAAATTGCAATTAGCTTATGGAGTGGGCCATGTACTCAATGATATCTGCGCTTCTATGTGGTTTACTTATTTACTGGTATTCTTCCATTTAGTTTTACAATTTGATAACTGGGAGGCAGGGTTTATGCTGTTAATTGGCCAGGTTCGAAAATAATTTATCTTATAACTGTATATTAAATTAACTGTGCGTAGGTTGCTGATGCTATGTCTACCCCCCTTCGTTGGTTTTCACTCTGATCAGTCTGACAATTTCTGGTTGTGCCGATATGGTCGAAGGAAAACATGGCATTTATTAGGTAAATACTATTTTTAATTACTCACTGTTACTCAGAAAGATCCGAACAAGATGCAATATCAACTTGTTGCTTTATAATTATTAACTTTTTTAAACAAATATTGAACTTTAGAAACAATAGAAAAATTATTGCGTAATTTCTTCAAACAAAGATCAATTCTCGCATAATTGTCTGTAAAGTGTCTTTACACAAGCCTACCACATACTCCTTAGACAAAAAATAAGCCGATTTAAGTAAACTTACCTTAGTCTAAAGTAGCTTAGTTTGGGCGCTATGCAGCCTTGAAGTTAAAAAATTTGAAATAGTTTTTTTATTATAAATTTAAAATGGTTTATGCGATTTGAATAAGATTTGGCATAGTGTGTTAATATTATTGGACAAATGTTTTGAGAAAATTACAAAAATATTCTAATAACGGAAGTGAATTAAACACGGGTGGCTATTGTGAAAATTAACATAATTGTTTTACTGTCGGTAGTAGAGAGGCACGAAATAATTTTTGTTTCATAGGGTATTCAAAAACGATCAAATTATGAAAATTTCCTTATTTTTATTCGTTCTCGAGAAAATAAAAAAAATACCTATGCTGGTGCATTCGAAAAAGAATAATCTAATCCAGTCGCCTGTGATTTTTTCTATGAATTTTGCATTTTCTACAAAACGGCACTCAAGAATTGAATACTCTAATGGTTTTGCGAAATTTGTATCTTAATAATCCTCATTTCATTATTTTACACAAAAATCATTTAAAAATTAAGTAACTATAAAATGAACACAAATAATGTCACAAAACTGTTCAAAGTGTTCTCCATTTGCACGCATACAAAGATTTATACGACGAAGGAAATTAAATTGTACTCTTCGCAAAATTTCTGTATCACCTCTAAGGTCATTTATAGCATGTTGAATAAGCTTTGTAAATTATTATTAGACCACTAAACAAGCTTTTGAAAACTCATGACAATTCAGGTATTTTAGATTTGACACATTATTATTTAGCCATGCGAAATTCATATGTTTGTAATAGAAATCATAGGCGACTGGATTACCTTATGCTTCTCTGGAACGCACTACCATAAACTTTTTTTTTTCGTTTTTCTCAAAAACAAATTAAAATAAAAATTTTTACAAGACACATAATTTAATCGTTTTTGAATACTCTATCGAATAAAAATTATTTCGTGTCTCTACTACTGATAGCAAAAAAATTTGTTAGTTATCATAATAGTTATGCGTGTTTCATTCACTTTCAGTATTCGTATATTTTTGTAATTTTCTCAAAACATTCGTCCAATAACATTAACTAACTATGCCAAATCTTATTAAAATCGCATAAACCATTTAAAATTTATAATAAAAAAACGATTTCAAATTTTTAACTTCAGGCGCATAGCGCCCAAACTAAGCGACTTTGGTTTGGACTAAGGTAAGTTTACTTAAATCGACTTATTTTTGTCTAAGGAATATGTGGTAGGCTTGTGTAAAGACTTTTACAGACACCCTGTATAATGGTACTGTTATTGTAGCAGCAGGCGATTTGAGATTGTCATTTTGCCAACACATAGTTGGATATGATAATTGAAGAGTTAACTGTGTAACTGCTAACACATTTGTCAACAAAGTTGCCTTTAATGCAAATTGCATTTTCGTACGTGTTACGCTACACCAGTCGACACCTAGGTGTCCCAACATATCTGACAAATTTGATGTCTTTTGTAATAATATTCTTGCTGACGTGTTCTAATGGAACAGTCACTGTAAATCACTTTTGATTCTTTGCATCTAAATCTACTTTATCATTTTCATGTAACATTAACATTAATCCCATCTTTAATTTTTGATGATTCATCAAGTACTCTGCCGACTTTTTGAAATCGCCAGATGAATAATTTATTTATCTTTTGTACTTTGAACTACATCTCAATTATTTTGTTAACAAATAAGTTTAGAATAATCCTTATAATTAGTATTCGCCTCGTTATGAATACAGTTGGAAAAACCAGAAATAAAAACGTAAAATACTGTATAGGGAGGGTGGGGACACTTTGGACATTTTTTATATTTATTAATCTCTTTTCTCGGTGTTAGTAATTTTTAAAATACTAATATACCAGGTGTCTCTGGCAAGACGCAACAGAGGAATTTCAATCTAGAAAAAAATTGAATTGATCCACTAAGGCTATGAAATTTTTGTATTGACGTATACGTTACAATTAATTGTTATTGCGTGTTCCTTATTGTAATATTCTCTAATTTAATTTTTGAAAATGAGTGTGTATACAATCCCTGAGAAAGTTCAAATGGTTAAGGGGGTATACAGAGGTGAAAGCTATAGAAACACTTCTGCTTTGTTTGCTGCACTTTTTCCGGATCTGCAGAGAAACCGCAGTGTACACAAGCGTCCGAAGCAGGTTCAACAAAACCAGAAGATGAACAACGATGAAAAATCAATGTACTCGGTGCTGTGCAACTTAACCCTAATATTAGTTTTCGACAACTAAGTATCGACTGTGGTGTAAATAGGTGTCGAGTTCATAAAATTTTAAAAAGCATAAACCGATGCTGATAAAAGGCAAAATTTTGTGAAACATTAATGAAGATACGCAATAATGATATGAATTTTGTTAAGAATATTTGCTTCACCGATGAATGCCCGTTAAATGTCAATGTAGTTTGCGGTATCAGCATCATGGGTGTCCAGCACATAATGCGAATCAAATAAAACAACTTTTAAATGAAGCACTTCCTAGAACCTGGATTGGAAGAGGTGAGGAAGTTACTTGGCCATCAAGATCACCAGGCTTGTTTCCCAACGACTTCTTTTTATGGCCTTACATATCTTCGAAGGTTTATACCGACAGAACCCACGACACAATTGAGTCTTTAAAAGATAAAATTGTGGAAGTTTGCTTCAATATACCAGTAAATATGATAGCAAATGTGCAACGAAACTTCTATTTGGGGCACTGTTTAACAGTAAATGGACAGCATTTTAACCAGTTGTTATAAGCCAAGCACTTCGCATGTTATACCGATTAGCTTTCACTTCCGTATTACCACAAACAAATCGGTCCTTTTCAGGACTACTAACACATTGATAGAAAATAATTTTTAATACGATGTAATTAAAACTTAAAACGATAATCACTTTTAATAAAAAAACCGTATTTGAAATTACAACATTTCTTACAATTGTTCTTCGATGATTTTAAAATAATAATCTTGTTATCTTGTTTGTTGACTCCTGAATTCTAGTAAAACCTGAAATAGAAAGTCAAAAGAGAAATCGCAAATTAAATAATTTAAAACACAAACCTTTACGCTCTCATTATTCATAACATTAAAACCTTAATCAGGCATTTTCTAAATATGTTCATTAATCCCACGAGTTTAAAAATTGTTTACGATCGAGAAACTAAAAATGTATAACACATCTAATTCTAGGTTATACTTTACTTCGTTGATTCCGAATAAAGTCCTTAGAACACCAACTTCTGTTTGTAGAGACCTGTGGTAGAGACAAACTACTCGATCCATACTAATCGAAATATCTGTCTTATCTATAATAACAACTGTATTGACTTAAAATAAACTTTTAGCTTTAGAATACCTGCATATTCTTGCAAGATGCAAGTATTATGTCTAATAGTTTACACACAGATCTACAATACAAGAAAACAAACGACTCATTTAACCTCAAATTCAATACCAACAGGTTTTATGCAAAAGTATTTCATTATGCTTGCTTCAATAGCTATATTAAAATATGAAAGCAACTGAACATTGATTAGAATTTTCGTAAAATCACAAAATACTAAATACTTATTTTTTACAAACTTAAAGAATAATATTTACATTTGAAGGAAGATTAGACATTCTACACTTGCTCTCTCTTTCTAACTTCAACAAAATGCCGTAACGTATCGAGTATATAACAATCCGAAATTTTCATAGCAATAGTAGATCCAATCAAATTTTTTGTATAGTAAAAATCCTATGTTGCGTCTTGCCAGAGACACACGGTATAGTAGTGTTAGGATTGACCTTCAGCAAGGTAAAAACAACTTTACATTTGTATGTTTATGTAAGTTTTTCTCAAAAACTCAATTAATATTAACCTTTACAATTGTCCAAACTCACCCTGTCTTAAGGAGACATTGGACTAGTGATGGGGAGACTATAGACAAGGTTTAGATTATTATTATAGTCAATAAAACCATCAAAATTAAGAACATAAGATTTATTTTAGTGTTCAATTCCAAATTATTTTGTGAATCATTACATTTTGATGTAGATGCTTCCCCTCCAAATTTTCACTAGACACACAAGGTCTATCTGACACGTAACACGACAAAAAGCCTTCTTCATTGTCAAATGGCATAATACCGGTGCATCTAAACCCAGATTTGATGTTTGTAGGCGTTGCGGCCCTATCCCAAGCATGTAGGCAAATAACAGGCAGGTCGTATATCGATGCCGTTTGTCCAGATGTGTAAGTAACCAAGAAGTTATGCCTTGACTAAAGAAGGCCTTAAACGGCCCAAACACTGTTCTGTCAAGAGGTTGAAGTTTGTTTGACGTTTAATGTAGTAGTGTTAAGACCACAATTCCATTAGATCGGCAATATTCTATTGCAGGTACCGATAAATGCGAATCATGATTATCCATGATTAATAGAATTTTGCTGTCAAGTGAACATTTTGTGTGTTTTACAACATGTTTTAATGCCTCTAGAAAATTTTTTCGAGGTCATCCAACCACTTGGATGTACTAATCCGAGAGCCCCACATTCTGAAACACCATACATCATCCTTTTTTATCAAATCGGTGTCTAGGAAAAATCCATATTGGCGGTAATGCAGATCCTGATGAATAAATTATGCCCACTTGAGTTACAACTTCTCTCTTGCGAGAAGTTGCCTGGCCAATTTGGTGTTCTCCTTTTTTTCCTACTATTTTGGGGACATTTTGTACTGTTGTGACGCCCGTCTAAAAACAAAAAAAAAACCTCATATAAATTAAAAATTTGCTGGGGTTCAAATGAATATCGACCAATGACCCAATATGCCTACATTGGTGGGATTGAAACTAGTGGCATCAGGCTTTCTAACTGAAAGTTTGGAGTGCTGTTTCAGAAACGCCCAGAACCAATCTTTGCCAGCTAATGTATTTTTCTTCCACGCATCGGGCATGTTTAATGAATTTTGTAACGCATACTCGTATTCCAAGCGCCTTGTTGCATTTGGAGTTCATAAAACATAGAACATTTTAATAAGTAATATTCCAAAGCATTTTCCATTTGGTTACTAAATATATGAGACTTCTTAAAGTTTGGTGAAAGTCAACGTTATTTAATCCCTTTTCTAGTGCTACTTTATCATAATTGTTGAGGCTAGATTTTTTAACATTATTTTTTTCAGCACTCTCTCGGTAAGACATATTATTTTCCATAACATCTATTACCGCTCGTTTTCATATTTTCTGGGCAGAATTCCCTGGCGGTACTTTTCTTGTACGATCTAGGCATCGTATAACTAAAAATAACAGAATGCTTAACTACTGAATTCTAATTAGAGATACTAGAGAGAAATTAACATACTACTAACCTGTGGGGAGACATTGGACAGTCCAATGTGTCCCCGCAATTACTGTCCAGTGTCTCCCTCTAGTCCATTGAAATAAACAAGCTAATATTTTCACAGTATCTAATATTTTGATTTTACAGGTGCATAACCTCTATTTTCAATGTCGCATAACTTAATGATGTAGCAATTTAAACAAAATGATCACTATATTTCTAACAATTTACTTACCAATTGTCTGTATAATATTAGATCAGAATCGCTAAAAAATTTTTTTTCTCTAATATTACTGGAACCTGTTAAATTTATTTAATAAAATAACACGTACCACATCCAAGCAGTCCATGGAACATATTCCTGAGATTTAGTAGGTTTCCTATAAAAGGGCGCGAAATTTGACGGTGTCCAGAGTCACCCCTGTCCAAACTGTCCCCACTCTTCTCTACAGGGTGGGACAAAAAAGATATAACCGTTTCATAATTTGTTAGAATTAGTACAGCACCAAAAGTAGTGGTATCATAAAATAACATTTTTTAAATGGAACACACTAAGGTTCTAAAAGAACTTACAGGGAGCTCTAATAAAGTATAGTGTGTTAATGCCTACAGTGTATTTTAGAAGATGTTAATTATTAGGAAAAACGCTCTGTTATAAAGTAATACAGTTTATACACTTGATGCGTTGAAAACGAATTATTTTTAAACGTTAAGAAATGTCAAAGTATTTTGTTTTATAGAGGCCAAAAGAACATTAATTTTGAATACAATATTTCGGTAAATAGAGTGGAAAATATGAATGACCTTGGCATTGTATTCGATACCAAATTAAATTTTAGAAATAATATGTTAATGTTATGTAATAAGGCTACTCAAATTTGGGGGTTTATTTCCGCATATGTTGTTTATTTAATGTTGATTGTTTACGTGCACTTTTACTTTAGTATATGGTGTCATTTAGAATATATGTCTCCCGTTTGGTCGCCATACTTGTGTTGCGATATCAAGGCTTTGGAAAAGTGCAATGACTTTTTTACGATTTATTGAATATAAACTAAATATAAAACATGTACCTGGCAACTATAGTGTTATTATGAACAGACTCGACATTTTATCTTTAGAGGATCATCGCATAATATCAGATTTACACAACTTAGTTAATAACAAAATTTCTTGTAACGATATTCTTAAACATATTGATTTTCTTATATTTCCAAATTCACGTTTTACAAGATCTCGCACAATACAGGGTGTCCCAGAGATCACTCCACAGGCTTGTATTTCCGTTATTTTTTATATTTTTATTATTATTTTTTAACTTTTTGTAAATATTCAACTTTTTTTTTCAAATAGCATAATTACTTTTTTTAATATTTTTGATAGTACCTTTTATTCTCTTTACAACCATATAAAAAATATGGGTCTTACATAAGTAAGTAACCCATGGTGTATATACTATTTTTTCCACTACTAGCCAAATTTAAGCCAAAATAAAAAATAAACATTTTTCTTGTAAAAATCAAGTAGCACAGGAACGCAAATAAATCAAAAAGCATTAAAAGCTCCATACGTTGATAAACCAACTGCAACTGATTCACTAAACGCTTGTGTGGTATATTCCACCTTCATTTTCTGAAAATTATTCGGAGTAGTAAATTAGTTGATTTAGGAGCCAATTGCAGCGGTTTAGATTTGTCTGACATGTAGAAGTTTTTAATGTCTTTCCAAGATGCTTTTTGTTATTAAAGATTATATCGTATTTAATCAAGTTATTTTGCACCGACTTCAATAAATAGGGACATCGAAGAAATAATAGATTTTTTATCGTTTACGAGAAGGTATGGTTTTTCCGGTGATACATCTATTCTTTTAATTAGGTTTCGAAAATTTTACTACTGCCCTAACATTGGCACCGCATTGTAGTTGTAGCTTTTCTATGAAGTTTAATACTATCGACTTCAATTTGTCACCTTTACATATCGTATTTGTAAAGATGTAGCACAAGGGTTGTTTAACTTTTTATATATAACTCTAACCATGATCACGTATTAGTTTGAGCTGGCAAAAAATTTAAAACCTACTTTAAACATTTTGGGGCTCGTAAAATATAATTTTAGTGAAAATTGTTTGTATTCCTCTATTTATCTCCTGCTTCTTAGTGGTTTATTTTTTAAGTCCACTTCGGCTGTCACAATTTGTGCTCTGCTTTTGGGAAGTAATCGTTGGGAGATGTTAACTTCAATTGAAGTCCTTTCTTTTCACGTTACAATTTAAGAATGTTCCTCCGTAATTTTCTCCTCCGCAAGTGTTCGCCACATACTCGTTAAGTTTTTAGAGTCGACATTTTTATGCAACAGATCGGACCTTCCAGATTCTGTTAACCATTCAAAACACCTACAACCAAATGTTTGTAATTTACTTAAAATTCTTGATGTAACTTAACTCGCCTGGTTAAATCTCCTTTGGGAAACCTGAAAAAACTGATTCTACCATCATATTTAATAAATAAATAAATTCAGGTTATGTATTTGCGGTTATGGGATGGGGCGCGAATTTTAAACTAATAGCATTTTTTATTCAAATAATTTTATTGTGTTAGGTAATTTTAAGCAGCAAAGAAGTTAAAGATAATCACCTGGATATACAAAATTATGTTTCACTCGTTTTTGTTAAACAACTATTCTTAGATTCTCAAAAAATTTGAAATTGTCCATTATTAACCTAGGTCAACAATAGAAAAAATTATTAACCACTAATAGAGAAATTTAACTTCTCAGTTGGCTAGGAGACACAATAATTGTCCACTTCACAGCTAGTAGTGGAAAAAAATATATTATGCTATTTGAAAAAAAAAGTTTAATATCGCTACCATTATACGAGTGCAGAATTTGAAAATTGTATTTACTTATCTTATAGAAAATTTAGTCTCATTTATGAAAATTTAAAAAAAAATAATAAAAACATAAAAAATAACTGAAATGAAAGCCTGGGGAGTGATCTCTGGGACACCCTGTATATAGTTTAAAAACACATTTAACAAACTTCAGTCGTTTTCAATCAATTGATTGAATATTATGTTTTGCCAATATGTTTAATAAACATAATTGGTTTGAATTATTTAATTCAGATATTAAAAAAATTTAAAATCGAGTTAGGACGAAACATTAATTTATATACATGATGATGTATTTATTTAGATTTTTTAATTGTAGCTTTTTGTGATTTAATTAGTGGGATATATTAAGAGCATTAATTATTTGTTTTGTGTATTCTGTATTATGTATAGTGGGGATTCCCGTAAATAATATCTCAAAATTTTTAAATTATTCTTTTTATTAATTGTTAGATTAATTAATTAGCTTTTAAACAATATAGTATACAACGTGAATAAAAAAACACATAAATTGAAGACGAAAGGTCAGATAAAATGTTCGTCTAAAAGGTATTGCTACCGAGTGACAGGCCTTCAAAGTTGAATTTTGAAAATTGTTTTTCAAAATAACCCGAAAATCTTTAGAAATTCCAAAGACTATTCCCGATGAAATTTACTTCTTTGTTGACGAGGATTTTCCTGATTTGATTAGATTGTTATGAATGGACTGGAAGTATTAGTTTTCACATTGTTTCCTTAACTTTCTATTCCAACTTTTTTGTGTGATTTTCAGGTATTTTGGTCACTTTTCCATTATGCAATTTTCTGCAAATTTGGTCTTCTTTCTTGATGGTTATTTGCAATTTCATTAATCACGGTCAAGTAAATAATACCGCACCAAAATTTAGTTAGTGGGCCCTGGATTAAAGTCATGGTTGTCAAAAGAGTTAAATAAAGTATTAATTAGCACACAAATTAGTTCGAATTGTTCACCGTTAACTGCTATGCATTTACGAATTCTTTTCATAATTGACTGACGTACGTTGAAAAATAAAAGCGGATCATCTCTTAAACTTTTTCAGGGTCAACTTGATGTCTTGTCCCACAAAACTATAACGTCGGACTGACAGTCCCCAATCTTTACGTGACGAGAAACAATACATTTTTCTAAAAAAATGTTTCAAAACGGTTATATATTAATTAACTTATCAAAAAAAAACCAAAACATTACTGATATAGTTTGTTATTATTTATAAAAATAGTAATATACAGGTTGATTGTAAATTCAGGGCCACTTGATTTACTCTTTTATTATCCATGATAGACAAAAGTTTATTAAGAAAAGTTTTACAAGTACACAAGATGAGTATTTTCCAAACTTTGCACAAAATGTCTGACTTCCGGTTTAAGTGGAAATGATATCAACTTTATTTTTTAAATGAGTCATGTACTATTTTTTAGACTAAAGTGACTCTTTCATAAATTCTCTTTAAAAAAACTATAACCCAAGAATAAGCGCTAAAGTAACTAATACATTAGTTATTTTTTATTCAAAATCTAAAGAGATGCTTTCGATTGGTACAATTAATCTTAGGAGGCTGTGAAAACTAATGTGCACAACGTACAGAATACGATTGTTAGTAGGCTTTAAAAAACTATAAAATAGGTATAGCGTTTAAAGTCACGAATCACAAAATCAAAATTTAAAAGCAGTCGATCATCAAATTAATATATTGCAAGTTATGAAAACAGAAAACAGCTAATATAAATAACAGTTTATAAATATCTCTAACCAAACAACAAAGAAAAATAACTAGTTTAACAAATATTGAAAGTGCCCTCCATTTTGTTGCATACGTATTCTGACCGTTGTGCACATTAGTTTCCACAGCCTCCTAAGATTAATTGTACCAATCGAAAGCATCTCTTTAGATTTTGAATAATAAATAACTACTTTATTAGTAACTTTAGCGCTATACTAGTGTTAAAGTTTTTAAAAAAATTTATCAAAAAATCACTTTAGCCTAAAAAATACTACATGATTCATTTAAAAAATAAAGTTGATATCATTTCCACTTAAACCGGAAGTCATCCAATGTGTGCATAGTTTGGAAAATACTCATCTTGTATACTTGTAAAACTTTTCTTGATAAACTTTTTGTCTATCATGGATAATAAAAAGTAAATCAAGTGGCCCTGAATTTACAATCAACCCGTATAGGTGACGTGAAAGTAACCAAGTCAGAGTTTTACAAAAGCCAAAAAACTTATAAAAATAAATGATTCACTCTAAACATCAATACATCAATATTTAATAACAAGAATGTAATCAATATTACATCAAATCAAGTAAAATATGGCATCTGAAATTTTGTTCAAATTCCGTCAATTCCGAACAATCCATAGAGTTTGGATCTCGTCCACGTCCAGGCCAAGGAACCGGTCCTCCACGTCCAATTCAGTTTACATTAAAAGTTAGATTCAATCACCGCGTAGCAGTGAGGCGTAAAATAAGAAGGAGGTGCACCATTGTGCATGAACTACATTCGATCCCTAGCATCCGTATGGACATTTTCTTATAATTCGGCTAAATCATTATCTAAAAATTGGTGTATGAATTAACGTCGTGGCAAAAAGAATAGGCGAATTAAATTATTACTAATAATACCAGTCCATACATTCACACTAAATTTTTTGCATGTCTTTATTGTAAATACACTGGCTAACGACATGGCCGAAAAAATCTGCCTAACAGCCTTGATACACAATTACAATACTGAGGCAAAAACACCAAACTTGAAAGTTGGAAACCAGTAAAACAACATTAATTAACGAGGTTCGTAAAAGATTCAACAGATGCATTTCTATTACATGATGTCCAGAAACATTTTCAGATGTGTTTTTAAGTAATTTTTAAATAAATATGATTCCTTTAGCTTTTTAATAGATACCGGAATTAAGTTTAATTTGGGTCCAGAAATAGAAAAATGATCTTTTGAGTAACATATTTTTGAAATTGCTGAATATTAATCTCCATATTAGTCACTGAACGAGTTATTCTGTTGTTTTTATACTTACATTTGTTAGGGTTATTATAAATATTTATAATACAATTCTAAATATAGAGTGATTTAACATTAGTGTAGACTCTTCATATAATTTTATTTGTTGGATACAGTTTTTCTTTCTTAAATATTATATTTATTAGGGTATTTTTATTACTGTTTCTAAAAAGTTAAGAGTTGTGCTGAATGCACCTCCCCATGCAACTATAGAATATTTTAAAACCGATTCAGCAAGTGAGTAATAATAGCTATTTATGTAATAAGTGACGAAACGCATGATTTTTTGTAACGAATGTGATACAATATGCAGTACTTAATGAAATTAAACATGGTAAACATGATTTGAGAAATACCAACTGCTTTCCTCTTATAAATCTGGTTTGTATAGGGTTTTTTGCAACTTATGACATAAGAAAATAAGTAGTTACGAAAAGTAGATGATTTCAAAACATACGTTGATTATGAAAATGTCACTTTACATGTCAAAATTTAGTTTGTTTCTCTTAGGTTATAATGATTGTTATAGAAGTTAAAAAGTTCCGTTTCTGACAAAACCTGCCTCATCAGTGAACAAGATAATAGATGGAGAATTTCGGTAATTATTGAATTTTTTAGAAACCATCGTGAAAAGTTCACTCTTGTTTGAAAATCATTATTGTTCAAACCTTGTATCTTTCGATAATGGAAAGGTCTCAATAGTTCCCTTTTAATAATTTTGCGTATCGTTGACTGATTTGAGATTATTTTCTCTTGCCAAGCTGACGAGAGCTTGTTGTGGGATCAGTGTCAATTGCATCCAACACTCTTTCTAAAACTGACGTTCTTGAAGTTTGGCTCCTATCATTGTCAATTTCTCCAAGAATCTTTGAGAACCCGATGTGTAAAATTTTTATAAATTGATATATCTAATATTACCACTTTGACGAAGACGCCGATTAATTTTAGCAAACGTCTTATTCGCCGATATGGAAATGCCTGGGAATATATAATAATAATAATAATAGTTTATTATGTTATTTTGTAATTGGTACTTCCCTTTCTGGATGATTTTCATTGAAAGTGTAGCTGGTAGCTACATTCGTTCTTCTTCTATCACCATAACCCAAAATAATCAAAATTTCGATACGATCCGCTTCAGTGATTTCCATTTTAAAAAATGCGAAAACTGTTACGTACTTTAACACAGTAACACCACAATGTATAATATGAAAAAAATTCCTTAAACGCACTTTTAAGTACCTATACCGACTGAGCCTTATCGATAATGGATTTTGTCCAGGTAATTAAGCAAACAGGTACCCGCCCACAAGCAATAATGTTGACGGTCAAACTGAACTTTTATATCATATTTTTAATAACATTTATTATATTAAATAATTTTTATGTTCACCGTTGCATACAGAATTTCATGTAGAATCTAAAAATGTCAGTCAACTAGTATGGTGCCATTTGAAAATCATAAGTTGATATCAATTAACTCGTAATTGGAGTATCGTATCAAAATTTTATAAAGAATAAAAAGTCCGAAAGTATGTCATACATACTTCCCCAAAGTTTCATACCACTAATTCTCGCGGTTTTTAAGATATAAGCAGGTTTCCATACTTTTGGATAACCCTGTATATACATAGATATATAATATACACATACATATACAGGGTGTCCCACCGGGAACGCCATCGATAGATTATAGAAAAACTGTACATGGGAAAAATTTGAAAATTTGGTAGTATACTAACATCGACGGGGGCAGTTCCGCTAAAATATTTTCAAGATGGTGACACTTCCGGTTATACCGGAAGTAGGTGTCAACTTGCTTATTTTAAATGGAACACCCTATATATTATTCTATTTTTGAATTTTGCACAAAATTCTAGACACATTTTGTGTATAATGTCTTATACCTAAGTCTAACTGTTTTGGACTTATTTTAAATTTTATGTCAAAAATGACGTTTTCAGGCCTAAACAAAATTATAAAATTTTCCTATACTAATGCCTTTATTATTTAATTGGAATAGGTTTCCTTGTAGCAGGGGACCTATTTTAGTGGGCTATGTCGATATTTTGATAATAAATTAATACAGGGCGATCAAAAAAAGGTTAAAATTAAATTCAAAAACACGTCAAAAGTCATTTTTTTTAAATGCAAGCACCATGTTTTTATAATTTTATCTTATTTAGCATCAAAAATAAGGTTGACTTTGTACAAGGTTGTCTATTCAAAAATTCATGGTTTTCGAAATATTGGCAATTTAACTTTTTTTGTTGCACAAATGCTATTGTATTTCTTTTAATATGAATGGTTATTCCTAGTTGGCCATGATGGCGTTAGAAAACAATCATCTGTCAAGGATATGTCAAACTGTTAAAAATTTTCAATAATCATGCCGGGACGCTTAAATTATACAAACGAAGATTACTTAAATTTATTTATTATTTATGGACAATGTGATAAAGTTATATTAAGAACATGTGTTACAGTTAACTGTACCGACTGTGAGTGTTAAAGTGCATATCGTTATCAAAGCGATAACTTATTATGCTTGAAACACACGTGTGTCGGTAAAGCCAGGTGTTCTTTCGTTGCGTGTGTAATACTGTACAAGTAATTACTTGGCTTTATCGACACACGTGTGTTTCAAGCATAATAAGTTATCGCTTTGATAACGATATGCACTTTAACACTCACAGTCGGTACAGTTAACTGTTGGCATTTCTTAGTTTGATACACACAGTTTGACATATCCTTGACAGATGATTGTTTTCTAACGCCATCATGGCCAACTAGGAATAACCATTCATATTAAAAGAAATCAATAGCATTTGTGCAACAAAAAAAAAAATGTTAAATTGCCAATATTTCGAAAACCATGAATTTTTGAATAGACAACCTTGTACAAAGTCAACCTTATTTTTGATGCTAAATAAGATAAAATTATTTTTTATAATTTTTTTACATGGTGCTTGCGTTTAAAAAAATGACTTTTGACGCGTTTTTGAATTTAATTTTAATCCTTTTTTTTTGATCGCCCTGTATTAATTTATTATCAAAATATCGACATAGCCCACTAAAATATGTCCCCTGCTACAAGAAAATCTATTCCAATTAAATAATAAAGGCATTAGTATAGGAAAATTTTATAATTTTGTTTAGGCCTGAAAACGTCATTTTTGACAAAATTTAAAATAAGTCCAAAACAGTTAGACTTAGGTATAGGACATTATACACAAAATGTGTCTACAATTTTGTGCAAAATCCAAAATAGAATAATATATAGGATGTTCCATTTAAAATAAGCAACTTGACACGTACTTCCGGTATAACCGGAAGTGTCACCATCTTGAAAATATTTTAACGGAACTGCCCCCGTCGATGTTAGTATACTACCAAATTTTCAAATTTTTCCCATGTACAGTTTTTCTATAATCTATCGATGGCGTTCCCGGTGGGACACCCTGTATGATACATACAAACACACATCACAAACATAGTAAGTACAGTTAAAAATCATTTGATGTGAGATTATAATTAAAGTATTCATTATACGAATAGAAGGCTTTCCTTAATAACATTGCTTTTACAGTTTTTTTAAATTCGGTTTTGGGAAGTACCTGAACATATCTTGGCAAGTGATTAAAAAAATTGAACCCCTTGAAATTCAAAACTCTTTTCTGTTTTGCATAGTCTGATTGAAGTTGGCTTGATTATATTTTTATACCTAGTAGGGTACATATGATAACCAGTTTCGAATTTGGAGATGTTACTTTTAACATATTTCATAGTTTCGTAGATGTACATCGATGGAAAAGTTAATATGTTTCCGTCACAAAACAGTGTCTACAGTCATCCATATAACCTATATCGTAGATGACTCGTATGGCCTTTCGTTGTAAATGAAAAATTGATGGCCATCTACTAGATCTACCCCACGCTGTTATAGCGTAAGAAATATGCGAGTGAATCAAAGCGAAGTTGGCCATTTTCGAAACACTTCTGGAAACATTGTTCACTAAATTTCGTAATGCAAAGATGTTACTAGCAATTTTTTTAGATAGAATATGACAATGTTCGATCCAAGTCAATTTGTCGTCGATGATGACCCCTAGAAATTTTGTAGAGTGTGTTTTGTTTATTATTAGGCTCTCTTCTTGGTTACAATCATTTGTTCGTAATGTAAAGATCATGTTTGTTGTTTTATCGTTATTTAGGCACAACCCATTATCATAGAACCATTTCCTTGCTCTTTCTTGTGCATTAGCCATCTCTCTCAGAAGATCCATCCATTTTTCAGCTTTTGTTACTAATGTTGAATCGTCAGCGTATAAAATTTTAATAGTATTATCAACAGAAACTACGTCATTAATAAAAATAATAAAGAGAGTCGGTCCAAGAACTGAACCTTGAGGTACTCCCATGTTCACTGATAAAGTATCGGATTTAACATTATTGTGTTCTACAAATTGAAATCTGTCAGTAAGATAAGAACCAATTAGATTAGAGAACGATCGACCGAAACCTAACCTCTCTAATTTAATTAAAAGATAGTTGGAATCGACACAATCAAAGGCCTTAGACAGATCACAAAAGGTTGCTGTTGAATGTAAACCTTTTTCTAGGCTATCGAGAATGTGTTTAAGTAGTTCTTGGATGGCATGATTTGTTGATAGTCCTGACCTAAATCCATATTGACAGGGATTAAAAAGGTTATTTTTCTCCATGTACTCCATAAATTGGTCTTTTATAATGTGTTCAAAAATTTTGGCAAACACAGGAACCAACGATATGGGGCGGTAGTTATTTGGATCATTACGGTCTCCTTTCTTAAATATTGGTAAAGTTCTAGCAAGTTTCAGAGATTTAGGAAAAATGTTTTCTTTTATACACCAATTTAAGCAATTGGTTAAAGGTATCAATATTGCATTTGTCATTCTCTTTAAAATATACGAATTGATTCCATATGCATCTGAACACTTGTTTAGTTTTAAATTTTAGATGATGTCCCTCACCTTATTGTAAGATATTTCGGCTATTTCGCATTTGAGTTGGGAATCAGGGCTGTCGCATTTGTTAATGTTCTTTAATGCATCGTTCTTCTTATTATTTCTAATATTAGCACTAATTTTTTGCGGAATATTATTAAAAATGTATTGAATTCGATAGCTGATATGGTCGAAGAACAGTTATGGTTATTTGATTTAGTAAACTTCTTAACAATATTCCATAAGACATTAATTCTGTTGCTGGCATTGGTTATGTAGTTATCATTAGCAAGTTTCTTGGCTATTTTAATTGATGCATTGTATTTTATTCTCATTTGTTTAATTTTAGTACATAAACTATCACTGGGGTATGTGTTGTAATATTCTTTTACAAAAGCAAGTTCATCTCGTTGTGTTTTTAAATTAGAATTGAACCAATTTTGGATACAATCATTTTAGACACAGTTGCAGCATTGTAAGCCTTAATAAATTTAGAATTAAATGCATTAAATTTGCACTCAGCGTTTCCACTAATTAATTTAAGAAACGACCAATCTGTGTTATTTAATTGTAAATACATTTTATTTAAACCTTCCTCCGTTATATATGTACCTGATTATTGTACAGTCTTGGTGTGTATTATTATGTATTAGTGTATGCTTAACTTTTATTTCCAGATTACATGTAATTGCTTTATGATCAGAAAAACCTGTTTCTTGTATGTCATAATTATAGTTGGTATCGAGTCTTAAAATTAAATTATCGATACAATTTACACCTCTTGTGGGAGAATTAACTGCGAGGTGAAAACCGTATGACAATATTAACTCATTAATTAGCGCTTCAGCACAATTCCCAAAAAGCTCTGCTATACATTATGTGCAATATGCTATTTCGGAGTTGGCATATCAATTATTATTTATTATGGATAAAGAAATTGTAAGAAAACTGATGAAAAATAAAAATATGAACACTAAAGACTTTTAGTCCACATCCATATAAATTTTGGTGTGGTAGTATTTACTTGGTCGTGATTGATAAAATTACGAATAACTCGTAAACCGTTCACTTTATCAATTTTAACCAAGAAGGAAAATTTGTAGAAAATTGAATAACGAACCCAAAAAGGCACCAAAATACCTGAAAAACCACACACAAAAAAGGTGGAATAGTAAGTGTAAGAGAACAATGTGAAAACTAATCTTTTCAAGAAACGGTTTCATGAAACCAAAAATTATGTATTTTATGTACAAAAATTAAGTTATTTTAATTTTTTACATAAAGTTTCATATAGGTACGTTTTGGGTTTTTTAAAGCATACCTATGTTTTATAAATTGCATCATAAATACGGGATATGTGTTCATATCTTTTACTGTTATCAACTGAGAACAACATACTTCAAAATATATATTCGGAATTATTTTAAAAACAATATTTTTAAAATAATGTTTGATTTTATGGCGAAGTCACTTTTCACAGAAACGGTTTTGTTAACCGCCATACTTTTTATTATTATCGTAACCGTGCAAATATATATCGGGAGGATTTGGAGAAGATAATGTTATAGGACTATACTTTTTCGTGATTATCTTACTGGAAGAAGCTATTTTGATTTTCTTAGATAAAGGAATTGATTGGTGGTTCCAACAAGATGCAGCATCAGTACATTACCCTTATTTGTAAAATAATTTTGAATATGATATTTTCATACAAATAAATACTGCCTACATCAGAACGTATAATTTCTTCACTTACATCAACAATGAAACGATAACATTTGCAAGAAATTTTATTCGGATGACTGTTTGTGGCAACTCGCTCCAAGCAACTTGAACTTTGTGGATTAACTGTACCAGAGTCTGTGGAGAATGGTGCAAAAATATCCTTCCCGTCACATTGCACACATGTTCGATGGGATGTAAATCTGATGAACGCAGCGATGACGTCAAAAATTAACGTCTGCTTCTTGGAGGAAGTCAATAGTTCGACAAGCAATATGGGAACGTGCATTGTTTTGCTGAAAAAGGAGGGCCATTTAAGTAAGGCGTAAAGTGGTTAGCAGAAAATCATCAATATAATGCACAGGCGTAAAGTGGTTAGCAGAAAATCATCAATATAATGCGCAGCCTCGAAGTGATTATCGGCTACCATAGGCAAAAGACCCCAAAACATTACTCCAAGAGTCTTGTTTCAATAGCAAACCCAATCTCACATCGTTCTCCACGGCGGCGTCTTATCCTTCTACAGCCATCGTTCATACCTATACAAAATCGTGATTCGTCGCTGAAGAAGACATTATTCCATTCTACCTCTCAATACTTCCATTCTCTGCACCAGTTCAAACATTGACGACAATGGTCCGTAGTCAAAAAGAAGCTCTAATCATGGACGGTATGAAAAAGTATAAAAAGCTCGAATGCGGAGGTATGTGTACACCACATAGTACCTTCTTTACCTTCTTCTCCAAATTATTTATTGGTCAGTGTTTGACGTGTAGTAGCTAAACGGTCTCGTAGAGCTAATTGACTCTGTGAGATATGCCTTGGTTGACCAGTTGATCGTCTTGCTGTTCCTCTACCTTCTTCTGTTCACACTCGACACGCACGCATTACCATTAGTCAACATCGGCAACAATTCTACCCCTATCAAACTCATTAACATGGTGGTAATTTGAACGTAGGCGGAAGCACTATAACTAAAAATATTTGTGTTAGTCGATTCCCATACAGAGGTTTCTTCACCAACACTAAGAGATAAAATTTTATTTTTCCAAAAGAATAATTAACAATAAACCGTTGCCATTGTTACTATAGCATGCTTTAAATATAGTCATTCTGTTGCCAAAAATATCAATTTAAAAAATTATAGCGTCTCGGAGAAATTCTGTACCTATTTACAATTTATTAGAATTTCTTTTGTTGTAATGATTATGTCAATTACTTCAAGGAAAGTTTTATTATCCGGTTGTAAACCATTATTAACTTTTCCAAACAGAAAAAAATTTTTTTCACTTTCTCCAACTGAATTAGAGTTACTATGTAAGTTATAATGAAGTCATCGGTTCGATTTTTAGGAAACTTGGTATACAGATATAGAGATAATACCACATACTGATTAAATTTTGGGGCAAAAAGGGCGCTTAATTTACATAGATTTTTCTGTTCTTGGAATATTTACAAAAATGTTCATTTTACAAATTTTTCCTCAATTTAAATGATACTCTTATTTGTAGTTTAATATTATTTTAATTTTCATTTTGTTGAAAGTAATTGATACGAAATAGATTACAAAAAGATAATGGGACTAAGTAATAGTTACTATTACAATTTGTAAACACATATTCTGTATAGTTATAACTATAAAGGCAAAGTGAATTTCTAAGTTATGTATATAGATAAGGCTAATTGTTTGCTTTAGCACGTTAGTCACGCTACCATAGATTTGAAACCACTTCAGATATTAATTATATCTTAGTCATTGAATTGTTTTTTTAAATTATGTTATCTTGGCATAATAGTATTTTTGATTAATTAGTCGTACTGTTTTTCTCTCTTTGGATGGCAAGTTTTTAGGTCTTTTGTTTTCAAATGCCACAATTTAGCTTTTGGTACACATCATGATTAATATTTGAAGTCGATTGATTATTGTTAGAACTCAAATATCTGCTAGTTTTATAGAATCTTACAATTTCCTCATCTTGTAGTATAAAATACGTTCAATTCGCAAAACAATATATTTCTATTTTCAATGTTTAACAAAGAATTGTATGTGCGTTTTTAAACATTTTATTGTTAGGTTTTATCGTAGTATAATTATACAGTGTCTCTACTTAAGTTGGAACCATATGGAAAACTTTTTTATTATCGGTTTTTGAAAAAAATATTCTTGATAAAAGTTCTGCATGGTTCAACGAGGTTTGTCAAAAGATACTAATTTTACCCAAGAGTAAAGTGCCATTATTCTTTACAATACAGTTTATAACATAAACAAAAGTTGTTTTGAATTAAAAGTTAAATCTAATATTTAAGAGGGGCATTTACTTAACGCATCACTGGGAATTGCAAGTTATACAACACACATAACGTAAGAGTGGTTAGACGTAAGCGGTACACTTGTTAAACCAAACGTGTTAAAACTTTTAACAATTCGGATTCATTCGTATGTTATGGTTACAATGCAAGCGATTTCGCGCAAATTACAATTGGCGTGTATATGCGCTTTCTCGATGCAGGCGGTTATCTTTTTACTTAGCGATTTTCTCATCTCTTTCATAATATGGGCATGAATAATGGTATTATAATACAATTGTACACGAAGATGTCGAAGCTGAAATAAGATAAGCTCGTTAAAAAATAAAATCGAGATTAGGAATTAGTGTCATTCAATTACATAAACATATAGATTATCTGAAAAGGAATTTTTAATAAAAAATGTTGAGTATGTACTACATTTATTTAAGCATTTGATTTATATACATAAATATGAGAGAAATACGGAAACACAAAGTTTCACAAACAAACCACTATTTTACAAAACCATGTCTTGTTATGGAAAGCGTGTAATCTTAAATTTTATAAAATTTGCTACATATTCAATGCTGTACAAGATGAACTGCAGTAATTAGTATCTATACGATACAGGGTGATCTGCGTAGAGCGTGCATTAAAAGTGTTTAACTTGCAGAATAATCAGAAACTTGAAATTCGGTACGCGGCCATAATCGATCATTTTCGTTCTACCTAAAATATTTTCAGACCTTCAGCTATACAAGGGCTTTCAACTTTTTATTTTAAATACAAACCTATAATTCTTTTTACATGAGTCAATTGGCCATATAATCAGAGTTTACATAACCTAAATTGTGTTATCTTATCCGTGACCGTTGTTGACATATGTCATTTTTTTAAAAAAAGATGGTCGTTGTAATAGTTAACAAAAAATTTGTATCTGGCAAATCAGTTGAGATTATAAAATTAAATTTATGGAGCAGTTGGCTGGAAGTCCAGGCTTACTGCTGATGTCCTACTGGTGATTCTATCTTGTACCACTTTCTGCTTTTTTTTATACCATTCGAGAGAAAATTGAAAATTTCCTGTACCCAATTCCTCTCAAATGACGTAAGAAAAAGCAGAAGGTGCCATTTGAAAAAATTGAGTTTTGAATAATTTTTGATTGTTTCTGATTTATCTGAAGGCTAAAAAACTTTTAATGCACGTTCTACGCAGATCACCCTGTATAGATACGAAATTGTATAATTACATTTAAAAAAAATTCAAAAATGTCTTTCTTGTAAATGTAAATAAGCTTTAATCTTTGTGTAATTCATCTTATATATCACTCTTTGAAGTAGTATTTGTTACATTTTTTTGTGTTGATTTTATGATCATATTTTATTCGTTCAATAATTTTAAAGTGCAAAATTTAAGTAAAAGTTGTAGAAATTGTTCGGAAATTATAATATACAACTTTTCTTTGATATTATAACTTTTATACAGTGACGTTTTTTACAACTGAAGATTATTACTATTTTACCATTGCTTGACATGAACTTTTTAAATTTGAACATAGGGATATGGTCATAAATTTTAATAAGCAGGCTTGCCATATTGGTCAATAATTAAATACATTAAAATTTTTGACAAAATCATGTTTTATTGCAAACAAGAAGTGCGCTATTTACCACAAAAAAATTAAAATTGTAATTATTTATTCGTGTAGAAGCCGATTGAAATATAAAGAACCTGTCACGTGACCTGCGCCGTGAACGAAAATGAAACGGACTAGTCTACTGTTACATTAAGGGCAACGACGAAGTGTATTTCGTAATTTCGTTTGTAGTGTTATTCAAATTATACCCCAGTTTAATAAATACATTTATAGTAAGGTATATTTTTATGATTTGCGTTGAAGAAGTGTTTCAAAATTTGATTTCGTTTTAACACTTCCTCGATCCAACACTACTTTACGTTTAAACAATTTTTTACGGCGCTACTGAATTGAAGGTCAAATAAATCGTTCGCGCAGATTGATTCACGTGACAGGTTCTTTACATTTCAATCGTCCTCTACGTGGTGCTTTAATTATCATATTAGAATACGTACAGCAAAAAAATAATTGTAAACTGTGGAACAAGTTCAATAACAAAAAACTCATACATTGCATATAAAAATCGACTTTCACTTTTGCATTTATTATCGTAAATTGTAAATGAACATTATGTTTATGTTTTAGGGGTCGAATATTGTCTTTATGCGAAATACAAATTTTTTTTTATATTTACTTTATTTTCTATTACTATCCTCGACCCAGGGTTCTGCAATTGCAAGATAATAAAATAAATATTTCTATACCAAAAAGATTATTTATATAGGTATCAGAAATGTATTTTGTATTATATGTACAAAAGCGAAAATGCAGGTACTACTCCAAAGAACACTTCTGCCATAAAAATTGGACAGGTTCAACAAATTCTATGAAAGCAGTCATAAATGTGGAAGGTTTTCAAAAAAGTATGCAAATGTATAAAGCTAAATATGCTAAATATTATTTTTCTCAAGGTGACGGAGACATTAGTGTAATAGGCAAGCTGAGAACCATTTGTCCTTATGGTGTTAATGAGCCTATTGAAAAGTTGAATGCACCAATCATGTATGCAGGAACTTTAACAATAAGTTAAAAGAACTTATCACTGAAAAGAGCATTCTTTAGTAAATAGAAATTTACTTAAAAAACCTAGAAAGGTTTCGTATTGCGGTTTATTGTGCTATCAAAAAAGAGAACCACAGAGTACATTACCTCTTCTGGAAAGAACAAAAGCTCTTGTTAAAGACTTTTTAAATACACAACACCACATATTTGGAGATTCAGATTCACAGAAATTGCATCAATACATCTACTCGTTCTCAAAACGGGAAAATGAAAATAAAAATTGTTTAGTATTGAAAAATGGTGGTTTGTGGGATGAAACCTTGAAATTAGTTTGTGATATTTTAATTAAAAATGCAGGCACTCTAATATATAATGTAACAAATAACCATGCAGATTAGAGATACCAAATGATTTAGATCCAAATGAAATGACTTCGAGAACTAAACCATTTTTGGAAGAATTAGATAATTCCGATGTTGAATTAAGCACAACTCAACAAAGGCACAACGTACTGTGGCATACTGAACGTTTGAAAAGATTAACAGCATCAAATTTTGGAACTATTTGCAAAATAAGAGATCAATAACCAATCGAAAAACAGTGCAGAATATTTTGTACTTCAAATTTATTGGCAGTAAAGCAACAAGGTGGGGCCAAATGCACGAAAATGATGCGCTAAAAGAAGTTGCCGATAAATTATCTTTTAAATATAGAGTGTGGATTATTCGTTTATGAATATTTTAAATATTTCGGAGCATCGCCCGATGCAGTTATAACAGATAGGGATGGAATCGTAAAAATTAAGTGTCCTCACAGTGCAAGACATCTTACTCCACAAGAAGCAATAAGAAAAAAATTATTAGCACTATTTCAGATAACGATGAAATCACATTCAAATTTATACCCATAATTATTATTATCAGGTCCAAGGGCAATTAGAAATAACAAAACTTTTTGTATTTTTCTTATTTGAACACCACATGGATTAGCATTTGAAAGAATAGAGCGCGATTCTGATTACCTAATTTATGTAAATAATTAATACATACATTAAAATTTTAGACAACAGTGTTATTATGTAGTTTCATAATCGCATACAAGTAGCATTGATTATAAAACTTCGCAATTAGGTACCCACAGTGATGTAATCTAATACGCACAGATGATAAAATTTTAATGACACCGATAGCTCTTAAATTTTGCAAATTCTAAACACCCTAAATATAGAATATACAAAACTTTAGTATAAACTTTTGCTGACATATTATTTATCTTGTCCTATTAATTAGAGCGTGTTTACTACGTTCCCTAGAAGATTTTTATAATACGTCAATTTGCGTTTCCCATATCGATCGTCAATGAAACACAGTACTCTCTTCAAGAAGATGCAGGAACAGAAATAAAATAGATACTTTTCAAAATTAACCGTGTAAATCTCTATTAACCGACAAGTAACGACGAAGTTCTGTCGTTGCTAGACCACGTTGCGAACGAATGAAGTGGATATAGACGTTATACGAGGATATATTGAAAAATTCTTAGCCTACTATAGAACCAAACAAAATTTCAATGTCAAAATATTTTATTACTCAACATATTCTCCTCTTAATTGGATACATTTATTACAGCGAACCTGCAACGTCTCTAGACCTTTCAAAAAAATGTTTCTTCTTGCTCTGCAAACCAGACCTCTATTATCTCCTTGTTGGAAGAAAATGTACGACCTTTTAAACTTTTTTTCAGTTGAGGAAAGAAGTGATAGTCGGACGGAGCCAAATCGGGTGAATAAGGGAGTGTTCTAGTAATTCAAACCCTAAATCACGAATTTTTGCATGGCAACATGAGATTTGTGTGCAGGGGCGTTGTCCTGCAAAAACAAAACACCTTTGGATAGCTTTCCGCTTCTTTTCTCTTTAATATTTTCCCGTAGAGTGGTCAGTAATGTCGAATAGTAATCTCCACTAATCAATCATGATTACACCATGGCAATCCCAAAAAACTGAAGCAAGAACTTTTCCAGCAGATTTTGGACACGAAACTTCTTAGGTCTTGGAGAACCAGAGTGTCGCCATTCCATCGATTGTTGCTTTGTTTCTGGATCGTAGAAATGTACCCAAGTCTCATCCATAGTAACAATTTGGTTTAAGAAGTCTACATCGTTTTCAAATCGAGCACAGATCGAACGCGATGCTTCTACACTTGCACGCTTTTGGTCAACATTCAAACATTTGGGGATCCATTTTGCAGCAATTTTCTCATGTCCAAATTGACGTGAACCATATGATGAACGCGTTCGTATCAAATATTCAGTGCTTCAGATATCCGTTTTAGCCCAATTCGACGGTCTGATAAAATCATGTCATAAACTGCATCGATATTTTCGGGGACTGACACAGAAACTGGCCTTCCCGATCGGTCATCATCTTCAATGGAAAATTTACCTCTTTTGAAGCTTGCATTCCAATTTTGACGGTCGCATACGAAGGACATTGATCACCAAGGGTATTAAGCATATCTTCGTAAATCTGCTTACCTCTTAACCCTTTTAAATACAGGTACTTGATGATGGCTCGATACTCAATTTTTCGATTTTCACAATTTCGGTGGACATCTTTTTCATTTAATTTATTGCGTGACTCTGGTTTACTTTTTTGACGTCAAACTTTACACTGACACTTCTAAGTTATTGTTCGTTGCTATGGTAACGCAATATTTTGTTTATGCAAGGAACTGGTCTAGGCTATCTAGATATCAATACATCCTCGTAAAATAGTTACAAAATTGTGTGCAAATGCTCTTGGGGTTTTAGATATTTTGGATTTAATTATTACTCCATCTTAATGTCATTTTGTAATCTGTTTGTAAAACATGCAGCTACAGCACCACGTTCGTATTTTCTTTCTATTTGTTGTGTTAGTTATGTAAATGCTGTTCAAACTTAAGCATTTATTGTGAGTTTTTGAGATCTAATAACTATTTAAAAAATAATAAATTAAGAAAAAGTCGAGCGCCACCTTCTAGATTCAAGTTTCTTATACACTATTATAAAATTTCAAGTTCAAAAGTTGTAAAATGGCTTTTCAAGGCTTAAAACGACAAAGGTCTAAAAGTGGACTTTTTTGTGTAGGTAAACGCCACTCTTAAAACATCTTATTGTTATTTTCTCAAACTGTCTGTATCACTCTGACATTAATTGTCAAACATTTCAAGTTAGTGCATCTTAGATTACGTTAAATGTATCAAGCCAGAATAAGTAATACCAGAAATACATCATCTCCCCGGAATGTAGAACGTCCTATAGATACAAGCAGTAGATTCTCTATACGTCTTAGTGTTTCCTTCAGTCACCGATAGATGGCGTTATGAGGTGGCTTTCCGGTTTCGTCATTGATTGAATATCGCGATTATAGTGTCGTAATCGATATCGATTCAGAATCGTTTATATTTCATCAAAGATGGCTGCGAGTTGTAATACCGGAAATAATGTTACCACACGACGGAACAACGCAATAATTTAAAAATAGATTTTTTTAAGTTTTTAATATTTCATTTGTATAAATATTACTAGGATATACTATTCAGTTGGTTTGAATTAATCTTTAATTTTAAATTGAGTGTTAGGTGTGAAAATAAGAGGAAACTAAAATATTATAATAATGTAACACGTATCGCCACCTATCGGGGAGATGATGTATTTCTGGTAATACGGAATGATTAGTAAACATTCACCAAACCAAACAACTTTTCATTATAACATTCTTCTGTATTGTAGAAAATATTACTCTTGGGCAAATTTCATATTTCTTGACAAACCTCGTATACTGATGGTTGCATTTGGTGTTGGACTATGCAGAATAACTTTTTTTGAAAAAACCAATAATAAAAAAGTTTTCCATATGGTTCCAACTTAAGTAGACACACTATAAGAAAAATACTAACGAACTATACTTTTTACATGTATTACCGATTATTTTGTTTTCTTACATTTAAAAAAAGGTGTATTACCGTTAATAAGATATTGTTATTATTATTACTACTTGGAAGTAGTACCTATACTTGAACCACAGAAAAATAACTTGAACTAAGAAATGATACGCTTTTTAGATTTTTGCATCTTTTTATTTATTACATTAGGTCGGTCGTCGCAATAAAGGTAGGGTTTTAGTGGGCATTCCATAAATAGACTGTTGTTTAAAATTTTCGTTTATGAATATTACACATTATGGAAAGTGGATTGTATATCACTCATCTCTCTTATAAAAGTAAACAAGTATGAAGTTTCCCAAAATATTTTTCCGTCAATTATGTTAATCTCATTAAAATATTTTCTCAACAAAACTTGATAAAATTATTATTAAAAAAGTTTTCTTTTGAAAAGCTGTAATTTACTAACATGGGGTATGATTTTTCCGGGCATACAAATATACTAGGAGAAAAAAACGAGAAAGAGTTCTCTCGATAACCACAACCCTGGTAGGACAAATCTCTTTCTGCCCTGAACACCAACCGGCAAAAACTATCGATTTGTTATTTAATTTCATCCCATTAACGCGTCCTTCTTTTATATTGTTGAAATGAAATCTAATCTGCAGAAAAAACAATAATCATTACAACAGAAAAAGAACACGTGTCGCGTTGTAATAACAAATTTCCAACTGTGACCATTCTGGATAACCAAAAACACATTTTTTTCTCTCCTATTCATTCTTTGTTTCTTCTACTTATACAATTTCCTTGTTCGGATAAAGTTTTGCTAGCCCTGTATATTAGTGACTATAATAAGTGAAATGTGTGTCTAGCGACATCTCGTGTAATAAGGGACACGTGTAAATAGTATAAACTACAATGTTAAAAAATTTTTGTAACATTCATAATGAAAATGTTGTTATCCTCAAGAAAACAGTTGATATTCGAAGATTTTAATAGGTATATATAACACACACAGTTATTTTTTCAGGAACAATTTGCGTTATTGGTGCTTTTCCGTTTATCTTCTCTCCATGCATAAGTTGTTCCAGCAGTCATTCTTGGGCGCAAATGGTGTACTATTCGGTGTTTATAATAATTTTCCAATTTGGATGGGCGTCTATCCAAATTTCTCACTTATCATTAATACCTGAACTTACGCCAAACGAACACGATCGCACCAGGCTGACTGCTGTTAGGTAATATGATTGCTTTACTCTTCTTAGGAACTTAATTAGTTTAATTAATTTTTTTTTAGATATGGGTTTACTGTTATTTCCAACGTGATAGTGTACGTGATAACGTGGTACGTTTTACATTTGAACGACCAGTCGGGTGATTCACAAATTGGGCCCGGAGATGCATCCAAATTTCAAACAGTTGTTTGGAGCGGATTAAGTATTGGATTTGTTTGCTCTTTGATATTTCACATATTTGTCAAAGAGGAAAATGACTACGGAGGTGACAATGTTCGTGCTGGTGAACTACGAACAAGCGTTTCCGAAATTTTATGCAATGTAAAATTTACCAAGTTGCTATTACTTACATGGCTACTCGTTTATTCGTCAATTTAAGCCAAGTCTTCATTCCCTTGTATTTACACGAAAGTTTACGTATGGCGGCCAGCGCTCTTGCTTTAATACCATTAATTATGTACGTGGGCAGTTTCGTTACATCGATGTGCATCGAAAAATTGAATAGAAGTCTTGGTCGCAAGGTACCAATATTACATTATTTAAGACACGCTTAAGATGAAATTTATTATAGATGGCTTACATCATTGGGACTATCTTAGGATTAATAGCGTGCATTTGGGTAAAAGTAAGAAGTGTGCCTGCTTATGTCGAATATGAAATATACGTCGTAGCCGTACTTTTTGGTAATTTATTAACGCTCGTAAAAATCATTATTAATTTATCCTCTTGGCAGGTGCTGGAGGCTCGATAATTCTAGTTACCAGTTTAGGTATAACCGCCGATCTGATTGGCGATAAAACTGGAAGCGGCGCTTTATCTACGGAATTATGAGTTTTACCGATAAATTAGCAAATGGAGTTGCAGTTATAATTATACAGGATAGGTACGTGTTATTTTGAAAATTGTTTTCAATTTTGATTGAAAAATTTCAATTTTAGTCACAAAAACAACACGGATGTGATGTATTACCAAAATATCATCACGTACGTATGTGGCGGATCGGCAATTTTAGGGACCCTATCTGTGATATCTTTGATAAAACGAGCACGAGGTAGGTAGGTACCTACATACAATTTAATCCTTCCTCGCAAACTTCTATATCAAATCTGCGTGATAACCAAAATGCTATTTTGTGACCTTAACTTCATCCGCAAATTTGATGGAAGAGCTATTTATATTTCGGAATAACACTTTACACGTGATAATTTCAGATAATCTGGAATACTCTAGAGTTCCTAATTATTCAAGTATTAATACGAACACGTCCACGGATATAGATCCAATTAGTTAATTCATAGCAAATATCATTGTTTTAAAATTATAAGATTTTATATGTAGATTTTCTTGAGATTAATATATATATATTTACTGTTTTTCAATTAAGTATATTGATGTTAAAACTTTATACTACATACTGTAAAATTGAGAAGATGCTGAATGAAGCACCGACAGTGAAAAAATTATCTATTTATTCACGATTTCATTTATCGTGAGCGTTGTTGATCAATTTTAGCCCAGTTAGTTGTAATACTCTTTGGTAGTACAATAAAAGTAACGATTGATAAACAGGTCGCAGGTACGATATCGCAAGGGGTATAATTTAGACACTCAGCTAATTGTGCTACACCAGCGCCCTCACCGGTAGCCGAAATAGCGAATTGTCTTTAGTATGGTGTTTCTTAATATCAGACGCTTTAGATTTAACTCGAATAGGCGGAAAAATTGTTTGAATATCGATGCAAAGAAAAGATAATGATGTTTTACAGCGCATATCTAAAGAGGTTTAGATTGTAATAAGAAAACCAACCGAATGAATAAGGTGGTGCTACGCAAAAAGCATAACATTTTTAAGTTTAAGATTGCGATCTGGTATAGAGTGCGTATATAACACTTTGGGAAAAATGAATTATCATTTTGAATGTTTTTACAACCCATTGTATACAGGGTCTGCCACGGAACCCGTTCATTAGAAGTTTACAGGGTTCCTTACTATTTATGAATTTGAAACATTCAGGTTAAGAATAACCCATAGCCTTCTTTTGTTCTAAAATATTTCCGATGTTGTACAACTTCCGGAATAACCGCAAATTGCCATCCACTTTCTTAAGTTACATAGAACACCCTGTATATTATTGCATTTTTGGATTCTACAATAGATTCTACGATACACTGTATTAGGTTATCCTATAACTCGAAAACAGTTGACGATAGGTATAGGATAACTTAATACAGTGTATCGTAGAATTCAAAAATGCAATAATGCAATAATGTTTTGTGGAGGGGTGTTTAATAGCCTATATTTTGCTCTTCTTCAAACAAAACCTCCATATTTTAAAAACAGCAAGTAAAATTATAAGGGTTCACTAAACACATTTGCAGCTTATCACAGGTTATACAGGGCGTCCAAAGTTTAGTGGCAAAGCCGAAAACTTCAAATTCAAGAAAATCATTTTTCTTCAAATCGAACGCTGTATATTTTTATATATTTAGATAACGATTTAATTTACGCATCGATATGCTATAGATGTCCGTATACTTATCTTTAGCGGTTTTGTCGTTATTAACCCTTACTGGCAAATATTGATTAAAACTACAATTAAAAACTAAGCATAGTTTTGAAAGTATGACAAACGGAGAAAACAGTTACTTTTACAAAACGAATTTAATGATATTAACACAATAAACAAATAAAAATGACTTTAGTAAAAGAGAAAAAAACCATAAATAATAGATAAACTAACTGAAGAATACTATAAATGTTCAATATGACCCCCAGTCTGTTCAAGACACTTTATAATTCTTAGTTCAGTTTTCCTTATAGTTGCTCTGCCTATTTCGTTTTGGTCTAATCGCTGAAAGGCTATTCTCATTTAGTAGGTCTTGCCTGTTATCACTAGGTGTACTATAAACTTCACATTTTGTGCGTCCCTAAAGATAAAAATCTAGTGGCGTCAATTCTAGGGATCGAGGAGGCCAACTCCAAGGTCCACTTGAACTAAACCATCGGTCTTCGAACATTTCTGTCAATTCCCGATAAACCTCTCTGGTATTGTGGGTAGGTGCGCCATCCATCTGATACCAACAGCCTTGTCTTATGTTTGGAGGTAAAGTTTGAAGAAAATTTGTAACTTGTCCTCTTAAAAGTTTTAAGTATTTCTGTTCATTTAAATTGACATCGTAAATTTCGTAGATTACGGAATTATTTAAAAGGACACATTAAAACTGTAGCGGTCTTGAAAATTTGCATTTCTGAAAACAACGCCTTCCCGACTATACTTAGATTCATTGCTCCAAATAACTTTAGATAAAAAATTTTTGTCTTCTTGAATTTTTAATAAAATCATTTCACAATACTGAACTATTTTCTGTTCGTCCCCAGGTCGAAAGGCTTGTACTAATATTTCCTTGAAGGATGCATTCTATGATACTTTAGAATGCGATGAATCAACATTGGAGAGATACCAAATTCACCAGAAGCTGCAACTATCAAACTCCGGGGATGAGCATCAAAATAAGCCAGCACATTTAAGTTACTTTATTGTCTTCTGCTTCAACGATATGTTTTGTGTAGTTTTTCACCGTATTTCCTGTATTTAAAAAACTTTACTCCATTCTTCTAAATTTACCTTTGGTAATTGGCGATGAATTAGGATATCGTTCATTAAATGTTCTACAAGTTCTGCTAAGTATTTTTCCACATTCGCCATGGATGTAGAATAAATTTCAAATATCAGTTGCTTCCATTTTATAAAATAGACCTCTTGCTTCAATGAGAATGACAATCAGAAACGTTCGCTTATTTAATCATACTCACAGCCTACTTTCAAATGTGCTTAGTTTTTTAAGTGCAGTTTTAATTAATATTTGATAAAAAGCGTTAATAATGACGGTAGTTATATGATGCCGATCCTGGACCACATTGGAAGTGGTCTAGGATCGGCATCATGGTTTCGGGAAGATCAGGGCCGATCGTGGGGCAGATCGTGTGGTCTAGAATCGGCATCATGGTTTCGGGGAAGATCGAGAGGAAACATCAAGAAATTCCGTTGTTCTAATTTGTTTGGTCTAAAGCGGCAGCATAATGTCGGGTATGATCGGAGTAACGAGTGGCTAAGTGGGGACGTGGGTTAATATAAAGGTGGCATTTTAAAGATATAATATTAGTTTCATATTGATATCAATTTGTTAAAACGTAAATTTTAAGATAAGTGTTAATTTGAAATGGCATTTTCGCCTTATGTAAGTGCAAGAAGCTTACCAATAGGGGAAAAATTAAAGTAAAATCTTTTAGTAAAATTGACGGTAAATTTGGTGAACAAGTGCTTGTAGAATGTGGGGATTTTAAGACACCTCTTCCTCAACGATTTACTTCAAAGTTTTCTGTTGAAGACATCAACAGGATTAACAGGCAAATACAATTATCGAAAAAACTATCTACCTCGTTAGTAAAGGAGCTGTTGGTCCAACAACAAACATTGAATTTGTTGAAGAATGAACAAGAGAAAAAAGCAATTAAGAAAAATTTATAAGTTAAGATTAAAGTTATATATAAAATCATTAAAGAAATTATCACATGAAATTAATATGTATGAGGTTTATAAAGCTTTAAATAATGTCAAATTAGAGTAAAAATATACTTATTGAAAAATAATTATTGTTTTCAATTTCCTTAACCTACTTTTTATTTTATTCTATAAAATATATGTAACATTTAATATTATTTAAATAATCTTTGATAGTTGTATGGTTAAGATGCCAGTATCAATAAAATTTCCGTGTCCAATTTGTAAAGGAGAAACTGACTTAGAAAATCAAATGTGCCTTATGTGTTCTCTGCAGATATTATCAAATCTCAAGGTGGAAAACATTTGACATCATATTTTTTAAAAAGACGCAAAAAATAAACAAATTTATGAATAAAACTTATTACAAAAAGTGTGCAGTCTGTAACTATGACCGAATATAACACACAATGAAAAGTATTGTGAAAAGCAAGTGACAAACTTTAACATCATACTTTTAAAGAAGACGTTAAAATATAAAACAATTTGTGAACGACATTTATTAGAAAAAACTTGCACAGTCAGTTATAATGGTTAAGAATTATAAACACGTGCGATTTAGTGAAAAAGTTATTATATATTATTTGAATGACACACAAGAAGACAGACGGAATTATGATTTAGTAGACAAAATGCGATTTCAGAACAGAATTAAGACAACTGAACAATTACTTACTTCTGTTTTAATAAATAAAATTAGCAAAATAAAACCTTTGTAAAGAAAAATTTTGTCAATAAATTGAACATTTTTATTTATCATGTGTTTTTTAAATGAACTCTTAAAGTTAACGTCTAAAATAGACTCATTTATCATTGAAAATTTTACTAGTTTGATATTGCATCATATTAAACAAATTATGCTTGTTTTGTAGAGAAAAGATGATCACTTATCAAATTAGTCAAGTAAATTACTTTTTCAAGATGTTAAATTCAGTTGTTATTAATTTAATAATTGTTTAAAAATTGAACCTTTAACTATCAAAACAATCATATGTAAGTTTTAAATGGTATAATACTCTACTATTGAGGGTCAATACAAATTCTTAAAAGTTTGAAGTCGGAATCATGCGTATCTATAAAACTGGGTTTAAAAGAAATTGTATTTTATAGTTTTTCTTTAGGTACTGAATGTTTAAAATATTAAGTTATCCTGCTTCAAATAAACAACACAAAAGAATTAAATTGTTTATTAAGTATAAAATTCTACAATAAAAATAAAATATATATATATATACAGGGTACCCATAATCTATCTCATAACATGGGTAACTTTCTTAATATGCAAAATAGGTAATAGTTTAAATTAGGAAAGTTGGGCAGAATTACAAGCAAAATGTTAAACTTTTTTTCAAATTTGACATATGTCTTCAACTTTTGAAATTTTGTGAAAAAACTGAAAACAGTCGATTTTTTAATGTTGTCCTGTTCCACTACTACTTACTTTAGAACTGAACTAAAAATGACATCTTATACATATTTTTACGTAGAATTCGATAAAATTACTCAAAATGTCATAACCCTCTTGATTTTCGAGATATAACACAAACTTACATTTTTTTTAAATGACAATCATAGTTGGCTGTGATCTTATTAAATAGCTTTTGTTTTTGCGATTTCATTGATATAAGGTTCGATATACTTTACTCTTACATTTTTTGTAAATGCTAAAAGTAGTTTATTGATACAATTAAGCTGCAAAATAATACACAGGCAGGCTATATATAAAACTTAATCTAAACTAAAACCTAACCTTCTACCGTATTCTTTACATTTTCATCTAATAAACACTTATTTCTTTTAACGCGTATTATTTTTCTTTTTTTCTAACTCCTCCAGTTGCGCCCGAAGATTATTTGCTTTGATTTTTTATATTAGAGTATTCTTTTTGAGTTTCAGAATACTCTTTGGACACGTTTTTATAAGTTCTTCTGATGTTTTGTATAAACACCTTTTTCATGGTGAACCACCACCCCAACAAAATCATCGTCACTGTCGCCCGAGCTCGCTTCCATCACGTCTTCGTTTATTAATTTTCGGAGATCTTTTCCCCTCCTTTTCCGACTGCTGGAAATACTGATGGGGTGATTTCAACCTCCATCTCTGGTTGTGAGCAGCTAATGATTGATGATATATCATCCCAATCAACTGACTGTAATAATAACAAACAAAAAATAAATAATCTATTTGCAATTTCTTAATAAAATGAATGAACAAAAATTAATAAGCATGATTTACCTGTTCACGATTTATTTGAATGATCCGCCCGTTATCTTCACACGGGGTCGGGAAATTGCTGATTATATAAAATAAATTGTTAAAATAATAAATATAACAAAAATACTTACTTTATACCCAGCAGGGAATAGATATTAGGGGTGGTGATTGAGTTGGTGCTAAATCCATCCTTGGCTGTAAAAAGCATTAGTTGTTAAACAATGATAAGTAAATTATAAATCATTAAAAAATTTATAATTAAATTATTCAATACAAGAAAGAATTAACAAATAAAGTACTTACATTGAGCACAACGTTATCCAACACATTAATTTTTTGCGAATTTTTAAAACTTAATAAACTTCTGCTTGACATCTTTTTACGATTAAAGAACGTTAATGAATGATAATAAACTTCCTATTATGTAAAAAAAAAGCTTTAAGAAAGGAAATGATTCATCATTTTTTTGCAATCAGTGCAGTTTGCAGTTTCCATAGAAAAAGCTGTGCTTGCTTATTTAGCATTCTAGAAAAAGGTTGAATACTTGTGACTTTTTGGGGTTAAGGTGTCAAATTACAACCCATTTACTGCATTTAGAAGCGCTTTTTAAAATTTTTGGAAGAGTCAAATTGAACCCCATTTCCTGCATTTTAGAAGCGTTTTTTTTAAATTTTGGAAGATTCAATTGAACCCCATTTCTTGCATTTTAGAAGCGTTTTTTAAAATTATTGGAAGAGTGAAATCAAACTTTTTTAAGTGTTTAAGTGTATCTAAACGCTATAAGATAAATTTAGTGTTTATATACAATAAACGTTTTAAAATGTAATTGCGTAAAACAGGTTATCCATAATATAAACAACGTATATAGTTTACTTGCCCCGAAGGGGGCAAGCAAAACCCAGCTTTGTTTTAATTATCTAAACATTCATGTAAGTGAAAAAATACATAATCTAAGAAAATTAAAAAGAAGTTTTAAGTAAATTTTAAAAGATTAAATAAGAATGTATTTTGTTCTCTTTAAAGTAGTCATTAATCAAAATTAAAATTAAGTGTTACAAATTGAGATACAAAGTTATTCAATGATAATTATCAGAAATCAATTCACAGATAGGTTGCATAAAAACAGGCTATCTAAAATATAAACATAGTATTTAATTACTTGCCCCGAAGGAGGCAAGCGTAGCCCAGCTTTTAGAGTTAAGGTGTCAAATTAATCCCATTTCCTGCATTTTAGAAGTGCTTTTTTAGATTTTTAAAAGTTAAGTTTAACTTTTTAAGTGTTAAATTTTAATATATCAAATGACAAATTTCATTAAATATTCAACTTTTGTAAAATGCTAAATAAGCAAATACAGTTCTTGAACTTGTATTTTCTTTTCCATGGAAACTGCAAACTGCACTATTTGCAAAAAAAGAATTTGATGAATCATTTCCTTTCTTACAGAAACTTTTAGAAAACAAGAATTTTATTATCATTCATTATTATTCTCTGATACGTAAAAGATGTCAAGCAGAAGTCTGTTAAGTTTGAAAAAAATCACCAAAGTTAATGTGTTGGATAACATTGTGCTCAATGTAAGTACCTACTTTATTTGTGAATGCTTTCTTATATTGTAATAATATAACTTTTTTTAATGATTTATGATTTACTTATTATTTATTATTTATTAACAACTAATGTTTTTTACAGCCTAGGATGGATTTAGTACCAACGCAACCACCACCTCTTATATCTATTCCTGCTGGGTATAAAGTAAGTATTTTTGTTATTTTATTATTTTTCAACAATTTATTTTATGTAATCAGCAATTTATTTTTGTTATTTTATTATTTTTCAACAATTTATTTTATGTAATCAGCAATTTCCCGGACCTCCATGCGAACAAAACTGCCAGATTTTTCAGCAAAATCATGAACAGGTAAATCGTGCTTATTAATTTTTTGTTCAGTAATTTTATTACTCAATTGTAAATAGATTATTTATTTTTTTGTTATTATTACAGTCAGTTGATTGGGACGACGTTTCATCGATTATTAGTTGCTCACAACCGGAGATGGAGGTTCAAATCACCCCTAACAATTTCCCAGCAGTCAGAAAAGGCGGGGCAAAGACCTCCGAAAATTAATGGAGGATGAGAACGTCATGGAAGCGAGCCCGAAGGTGACAGTGATGACGATTTTGTAGGGGTGGTGGTTCACCACGAAAAAGTATTTATTACTAACGTCAGAAAAACTTTCAAAAAGTGGCAAAAGAGTATTCTGAAATCCAAAAGAATACAACAACACAAAATGGAAGCAACCAATCTACGGGCGCAACTAGAAGAATTAGAACAAAAAGAAAAAGTGTTACGCGTTAGAAGAAATAAGACTTTGTTAGATGTTAGAAAGTGCAAAAGAGTACAGTAGAAGCAAAGACCAAATAATATGAAGACATGCAACCCTAACGTTTAACAGCGTGTGCGCAAAGTTCGTCGTCCGCTAGGATCGCCACTTGTTCCGCACCTATGAACCGACTAACAAAACAATACCAGTCTATGTCGGTAATAATTTTCGAGAACTCTGTAATTTATCCGGAACAGTGTTGTCAAACCTTTCCAAGTAATTCAGAAATAAATCTTTTTTATTTTTCATTACATTATATTCGGTCTTTTTTCTATTGTTCGGTATTTTCAAAGACCTATTAGAATGTCTTTAATGGCTGTTACCACATATTTACATTACAAATAAAATTTAAGCTGTTTAGTAATTACCATTGATTATAAAAGCTTTATAATGAATGTTTTTAATTTAAAGAGAAATTGTAACAAGAGTGTATATAAGATTCTGACCTTTATTTAATTACAAATTAAACAGAAATATTACTTAAAATATTACTTGACGGGATAAAAGAATAAAATTTCAAAAAAAGTTGACGCATAAGATGTAGGTATACGTCACCGGCAATAAAATTGAAACCGATTTATTTTATCCTAAACAGCAGTTTTAAGGAAATGTATTATATTCATTCCCAATCATTTAGTAAATGTTTTGATCATAGTTTTGATTAATATGTGTCTATAATTTTGATTGAGAAAGTGTAATATTTTGTAAACATAAATAACTGGCGTGTTTTGGGAATTCCTTTAATAGTATTTGGTAAATCCTCATTAAGTGATGAATGATGATTAACGAGAACACTATACAAAAGCTTTAATTACCACCTTTTATATACTTTGTTTTGATCTATAACGAGTTTTCTATTACGGGCACATAACTATGCATTTAAAAAAGGAAATGTTCGGCAGTTAGATACTTGTCTTCATGCGTTGCTGATTAGTGATCATATGCGAGTTTCTAGTACATTATTGTTTTGTTATTGTTATTGGTTTGTTACTGTTATTGGTTTGTTACTGTTATTGGTTTGTTTTGTTATTGTTATTGTTACTGTTTTGCTGCAATTGATTGTAATGCCGCCGTCAAGAACCTATTGTTCATATTTTGAGTGTTTTCGAAGTCGTGTAACTCATCCCGAGATAAGTTTTTTCGATTTCCTAATAAAATAAATAGAAGTGATTTATGGTTACAAAACTGTGGTAATAATGAACTTCTTTTGCTAAGTTTAGAAGAATTAAATAAAAAGTTATTTGTGCAGCGCATTTTGTAGATACTGATTTTACAAATTCATTACGGAATAGATTAGTGCATGACGCGGTTCCAATACATTACCGAAAAGAAGTGATGTAACTCTTGCTTCACCTGAGAAGATCAGTGTAAACCGAACAAGCAACGTTCGCATGTACGGTTCAATAAGATGTGCTGTAGTTGAAGAATCTTCCGATGAACATTCTCTATATTTTCATAATGCATCTTCAGTACACCATCAGCAGCAGCCACTTTCAAATTTACCATCCAAGAAAAACGAAGAACTAACGAAGTCGACCATTCTGCATGTAAGAAACATATTTCCAACTTGCAAAGAAGGAATCACACTAAAGACAGTTACATTTATCGGTTAAAAAGAAAGTTAGGGCGACACCTCTACATGGTACTAATTATAATCATTTGCCAGAAATGGTTCGTATTTTTATTAATATGCAGCTTTGTCATAAACAGCGACACAACTGGACAAAAGCTGAGAAGAAGCTTGCTTTAACTTTATTTTACAAATCGCCATCGCTGTATTTGTTTATGAGAGAAAATCTAAAATTTAAGTTGCCATCAAAGTCTACTATTAATTCGTGGGTTCGCATAACACAATTATCTACCGGAATAAATGCAAAATTATTCCCAAAATTGAAGAATAAGACTTCTACAATGGAACAAAATGATCATCAATGCGTCTTATTGGTAGACGAAATGAGCATAAAAAAAAACTTAGAATTTAACGTGTCGCAAGATTTAATTGAAGGTTATCAAGATTTGGGTCATATTGGCCGCGAAAGTAAAATTGCCACCCAAGTGTTAGTTTTCATGGTGCGAGGTTTAATTAACAAGTGGAAATTACCTGTTTCTTTTTATTTTTCTGCTGGAGGTGTTAAAAATCAAATTCTTCAAGAATTAATAATTAAGAATATACAACATTTAACCGATGTTGGTTTAAACGTACGTGCTTTAATTTGTGATCAAGGAGCATCAAATAGAGCTGTGTTTAAAAACTTGGGGGTGACCGTGGAAAATCCATTTTTCACTATAGACAATAAAAAATTTTACCATATTCGACGTGCCTCATTTGATTAAAAGTGTAAGAAACTGTTTAATATCTCAAGATATTTTTATAAAAGAAAACGCGTTTCGTGGCAAGACGTAAAAACGGTTTTTATATTGACAGCGCATCTAATACGTCGAGCTGCTCCAAAACTTTCTCAAGCTCATGTTAACCCAAACACTTTTCAAAAGATGAGAGTGAAATATGCCACACAGGTATTTTCAAGGACCGTTTCTGCTGCAATAAACACATGTTTTAAAACAGGTCAAATAAACAGCTCATCGGCAAAAATACGGCGCTATTTTTATTAGATATTAACAATATATTTGATTGCCTAAATAGTCGATTGTTGAATAGTCCAAATAAATATCAATGCGCCCTATCCATAAAACGACCAGAATTAGAAACATTTCTTAATGAAATGTCTCAATGGATTTCTTTATGGACATCATACACAAAAACAAATCAAATTAAACAGGACATACATTGCTTTCGAGGTTTACAAATTTCAATTAACGCTACATTACAAATATGGGAAGATTTAAAGAAAGAAGGTGTTCAGTTTCTATTAACTAGCCGACTAAATCAAGATCCCATTGAAAATTTATTCGCTATTATTAGACGTCGAAGCGGAAACAACACTAATCCGACGGCAAAATCATTTAGACAAGCGTTTCAATGGATAATCACTGCAAATATTTTAATACCACCCCAAACGGCCAATTGCGAAGCGGATGAAGACGAACAAATTGATATAGAAGTAACTGAAGATGAAGGATCCTCAAAAATGAAGACAGACGCTAATGTTGCATTAGAAGAAAATATGGACCAAATATCAAATTGTGTGACAAATGAAGATAACGCATTTAAAACCATTGACATAACAAATTTAGAAGAATGCGCTATTGTATATTTAGCTGGTTACCTTGTACAGGTAACATTAAAAAATTTAATTGTGAAAACTGTAAGATATTAAGTTCTGATACACCCTTAACAAATAGCAATGAACTCTTGTTGTTAGAAAGAGATTACGCAAAAGATGGAATAAAATATTTAAAAATTCCTTCGGAAATGGTTGTGGCAATAGTTAAATTAGTTTTAGAATTATTTTATATTTATTTCAAATCCCACTCTGAAAACGTTAAATTTCAACAAACTTTGTTAAATATGTGTACTACAGCAGTTGATCAAAATTATCGTGATTGGTTATTATTACCAGAAAGCTGTTGCGAACACAGATTGTTTTTAATAAAACATCTTATAAAATGCAAATTAAATAAAACTTTAAAATGGTTATCACAAGATATTAGATTCAATGGGCGGCAATCCAATTTAAAAAAACTTAATCATTTAAGCAATTTGTAGGTTTGCAGTTTAAATACATTTTGTTTTGTTTGTTTTGTAAATAATTAAAATGTAAAAGATTAATTGGACTTTTTAATTTGAACATGTACATGTCATTAGGTAATTAGTTGATTAGTGTTTGATAAAATCTTAAGTAACTATACTTCATTTTTAATAAACTCATTGTGTCTACAGTTATTTAATGTGTTTTTTGTTCTAAGCATATCCTAGTTCTTCCGTCTGTTGGATTTCTCATTCTTAAATAAATACTGAGCATGTAAAAAATACAGAGGTTAGTTATGTCGTCATAAATTATTACTCATTTTTAACTACAGGTATTTTTCTTTTTCCGGACAAGTTGTTCCTGATTACACAACAAAATTATCAGAAACTAAATTTGAGTTAAAAATTGAAAATAAGAAGAAAGCGATTTAAAATTTACAGTAAACTTTTGATGTGAAACTGATAAAATCACAAAGGCTTATAGGATTTTTGTACATCAATTCAATTATCAAAATAAATGAACAAGAAATTTTATTGACGATAAATTAACTCCTATACAAAATGTACCATTTAACGATGACATTTTTGTCAGTTTGACAGCGATAAAAAGGTGCATCCTTTTTATCACCGATAAAACGCCTGCTCCTCATAACTAATATTTATTCTGCCAGTGGTGACTATTTAATTTTGTTGTATTAATAAAGATAATTATTGTTGTTGTTCATTCGTATATTCTGTCTTTAATTTATCTTGCCAAAAATACACGAGCTTTTCTTTTATCAGGATAAATTTTTCTTCAACTCGAAAGTTTTGCCAATCACTAGTTTTGCTCGAAAAACTGACGTTAGATAAAATCGCTCGACCTTCGGTCTCGCGCGATTTTATCATGTAATATGTAATAAAGCTCTTGTGTTTTTACTGTTGATAAATCGCGGATTAATTAAAAAAGTACAACATGCATATGAATTTAAAAGACTGCATAAATTTTAGAAAAATTTTTGCGAACAGATGTAAACATAATTATTTCAATGCGAAATAACAGTTAGATGTGACAACATTGTCGGGTTGCCTTCATAAAACTAGCTAGTACGCGTTTCACTCCCGAGGTCAATATTGTCATTTATCCTTTTCTTGCTTACGGTGGTAAATATTTTTGTCTTTTAGAAACACTAAAATTGTAGATTATTGTTGAATAGGCAACACACTATGCAGTCACACTCGATCCGTCATAAACTTAGATGTCTTCATATTATTTGGTCTTTGGTAGAAGGTTAGGTTTTAGTTTAGATTAAGTTTTTTTATAAATATGTTGCAGTTTTGCCTATTACTTACTACTTAATAAACAATTTAATTTTTTTTGTGTTCATTTATTTCAAAACAGCAGGATTACTTAACATTTTACATCTATTCAATTGTTCCAACAGAAAAAAATTAAAATTTTTACTTAAAAAAGAAATACACATGGTCAGAAAGTGTTAGAACAATTTTAACTTCTTAATTGTGAAATATATTTTGTTAATTAATAATATGCACTAGTACACAATTTAAAATCCTTGCATATGATTATTTTGATAGTTAAAGGTCCATTCTTTAAACAATTGTTAAATTAAAAAATAACCGAATTTTGACATTTTAAAAATAATAATTTATCCTGACTAATTTAATAAGTGACACATCTTTCTCTAGCCAACAAAGCAAAATTTGTTTATAATTTTGCAATATCAATCAGTGAAAACTTTAGACGTTAATTTCAAGAGTTGATTAAAAAAACACATTTATAAATAAAACATTCAATTTATTGATAACTTGTTTTTCTTTTAGAAAGTATTAATTCTATGCTAATTTTATTTATTAAAAACAGATTTAAGTAGTTGTTCAGTTGCTTTAATTCTGTTCTAAACCGCACTTTTGTATTGGCAACATATAATTCCGTCTGTATTCTTTGTGTTTTAATTCAAATAATATTTAATAACTTTCACTAAATCGCACGTGTTTATAATTATTAACCATTATTACCCCGACTGTACGCGTTTTGTTTCTAATAAATTTTATTCACAAATTGTTTGTATTTTTAGAACTTGAAAAGTTTGATTTTTAAATACTTATCGCGCCTCGCTTTTCACAATTACTTTTGCATTGAGTCTGTATTGGTGTTCACTTCTCGCTAAAACGAATGTGTTTATAATATTTGATCATACTCACACTGACCAATACACACTTTTTTTTTAATTTTATTCATAAAATTGGCTCATTTTTTAACATCTTTTTTAAAAAGTATGATGTCAAATGTTTTCCACCCTGAGATTTGATAATATTTTGCAGAGAACACATAAGGCACATTTGATTTTCTAAGTCAGTTTCTCCCTTCACAATTTGGACACGGAAATTTTATTGATACTGGCATCTTAACCATACAAATATCAAAGATTATTTAAATAATATTAAATGTTACATATATTTTTATAGAATAAAATAAAGTAAGGATAAAGGGAAATTGAAAACAATAATTGTTTTTCAATAAGTATGGTTCTTTACTCTAATTCTTACAGTATTATTTAAAAAGCTTTATAAACCTCATACATATTTATTTATGGCTGATTAATTTCTTTAATGATTTTATATAACTTTCAATCTTAACATTAAAATTTTTCTTAATTGCTTTTCTCTTTGTTCATTAATCAACAAATTCAATGTTTGTTGTTGGACCAACAGCTCCTTTACTAACGAGGTAGATAGTTTTTTCGATAATTGTATTTGCCTGTTAATCCTAGTTGATGTCTTCAACAGAAAACTTTGAAGTAAAATCGAAGAGGAAGAGGTGTTCTTAAAATCCACCACATTCTGACAAGCACTTGTTCACCAAATTTACCGTCAATTTTACTAAAAGATTTTAGCTTTTATTTTCTCCCCTATTGGTAAGCTTCTTGCACTTACAAAGGCGAAAAATGCCATTTCAAATTAACACTTATCTTAAAATTTACGTTTTAACAAATTGATATCAATATGAAACTAATATTATATCTTTTAAAATGCCACCATTATATTAACCCACATCCCCCACTTAGCCACTCGTTACTCCGATCATACCCGACATTATGCTGCCGCTTTTAGACCAAACAAATTAGAACAACGGAATTTCTTGATACCTTCCTTCGATCTTCCCGGAACCATGATGCCGATTCTAAGACCACACGATCTGCCCCACGATCGGCTCCGATCTTCCCGGAAACCATGATGCCGATCCTAGGCCACCTTCCCAATGTGGTCCAGGATCGGTATCATATAACTACTAAGACAAAACCACTAAAGAAGTTGTAGGGATACCTATAGCATATCGATGCTTAAATTAAATAGTCATGTGAATATAGCAAAAATATACAGGAGTATTCAATTTGAAAAAATTACCTTCTTGAGGTTTGGCGAGTTTTTCGGTTTACTACTAAATTTTAGTCGCCCTGTATAACCTGTGATAGGCTACAAATGTATTTAGTGAACCCTTGTGGTTTTATTTGTGTTTTTAAAAGATGGAATTTTGTGTTTTGAAGAAAGAAAGATAGGCTATTAAAACACCCCTCCACAAAACAACAAAATTTGTTAAAAAATCACAATTACACGAAAACAAGTTGACGATAGGTATATTGATAACCTAACACAGTGTATCGTAGAGATCGATTGTGGAGAATCCAAAAAATGCAAAATATATAGGTGTTTCATTTTAGCTTTAAAGAAAGTTGATGGCAATTTCCGGTTATTTCCTAAGTTGTACAACATCGGAAAGAATATTTATAACAAAAGTTTCAAATTCATAAATAGTAAGGAACTCTGTAAACTTCTAATGAACAGGTTCTGTGGTAAACCATGATAGCGATAATTTTGGACTTTATTTCATATCCAGCTTGACCAAGAGTTCTCCTAACGACTTCGGCTCTATTTGAATAAGTTACAAACACATGCATTCATCGTAATTTCCATGATTTCTTTAAAGAATTATTTTTAGTTGTAAAGATTTTCAGAAATATTACCAACATAATATTAAAGCAACTTTGTCGATAGTAGTATTTCTACGGAGCATATTTTAAATTAAAAATAACCGAATTTGACATTTTTAAAAAATAATTTATCCTGACTAATTTAATAGGTGACCATCATTTCTCTACAACACAATCAAAATTTGTTTATAATTTTGCAATATCAATCCAGTAAAATTTTAGACGGTTAATTTCATGTTTTGATTAAAAAACACATTTATAAATAAAACATTCAAGTTTTATTGATAAGATTTTTTCTTTTTAGAAAAGTAATAATTCTTGCTAATTTTATTTATTAAAACTTAAGATTTAAGTAGTTGTTCAGTTGCCTTAATTATGTTCCTTAAACCGCATTTATGTGCTAATAATAATAATTCAAGTCTGTGTTCTTGTGTTTCTACGGGATATCTCAAGTAAAAATGCCGAGTCCGTTTCCAAGACTTCAATCAGATTGTTATCCTTTGCGTTAGTTTCACAGTTCTTTACATAAGTCTTTGCTGTAGAGGTTTTTGGCAGCTTGTTTGGACAGTTTTCTTTTCCTTTTGACTCAAGGTTGCTTTCTTTATCTATGCTTTTGTTGTAAACATTCTATAATAGCTTCAAAACTGTACTTTGCTACTGAAGATTTACCAGTCTTGAAGAATACAGAGTCAATTGGTTTGGCCAAATCGGCATCTGTTTTCATTTCTCTCAGTTAACATCATTGGAATCTTAAGTATTTTTTCCAATACACGCTACAAATCACAATATTCTTCGCCGATAACCTTAGAGTTGCTAGGAGCATCTATTAATAATAATTTTATGTTTTTTTTTTAAATTATAGGTGAGTTCCTAACATGGTGCTAAATACGTCGGATAGAAGATACGTGTTATGTTTTTGAAGCATAATCCTTCGGCACACTGATTAGTGAAGGCTAACTTCTGTTAATAAACCACCTATAATTCAGATTAACCTTGTCTTATTCTTCTTGTCTTTAACCACGAAGAACTTTACTTTTCTTGATATGGAGATGTCGCTTAGGTCCCCGATCTCTGTTGCACTTAATTTCAATGAGGTCATCTTCATCAATTAACCTACTCACCCAGAGACATACTAATCCTCCACACATTCTTGTGGACAAATATGCCGGGCTTCCGTATTATTTTTGCCCTTCTTTTAGTAGTATCTTTTGCAAATGGCTAAAGGGTTGTTTCACAGATCTTGGGGTACAGGATTGGTGACCTGGAGTAGTAAAGGTTTTATTGATATTGATAATTCTTTTCTTACTTTTTTCGTCAACACCTTAACCTCTGGATCCACTTACAAAATGTATTCTAAGGTCGGAAGGCCGTCAGCCTTTGACTCGCTATACTTGTCTTTGCTCTTGGATTTGACTGGATTTCTATGCTACAGTTTTTTAGGGCTCTTCTCTTGGACCACTTCCATATTGTGCTTTTGAGCCAACTCCCAAATTGCTTATACAAATGATGATACCAGCGCCGGTTCTAGGGGCGGTGTGTCCGCACCGGGCGCTATCGGAGGGGGCAAAATCAATCAAAACGTGACGATATCGGCCGAGTGTTCGACCGACCGACCGACTCGAGTACCTAACGACGCCCGACTGAGCGTGCGAGCCGCACGACCCATGGGATTAATGCGGGGAGCGGACCGTGAGTGTATATTTGTGTACATTGTAGCTTCGTATCCTACTAACTGTACCTGTAACTGTTGCAGAAAAGGAGAACAAAGTTTCAGTAAATAAAACTTATAAAAAACGTACCTAAGGTCTACTATGGGTCAGGGAAAAGACTGTCCGATCTTGGAATTTTGTCTATAGAAAATGCTATTATTGCAAAAGTTAAATTATTCCGACTTGATAAAAAAAATTTACGCAAGTGCTAAAGCTAGAAAAGTGAATATATAGGTACTTTTTTTAATATTTTTTGCTACATACTCATTTGATTTGATCAATGTTGGCATGAAGCACATAATAAATGAAAGTTGACAATCATTATAATTATTATTAGTTTTCATTTGTTCACCACATCACACAGATATACTTACTTACTCGCACAAACTGGTTAAACGAACTTTTATACGATTTGACATTTTTGATGGCAGAATGCTTTTTCTGGTGTAAATTAAAAACTGCTTTAACAATGTTTTTTACTTAAGGGGCGCGACTTTTAGTTCTCGACCCACTAAAACATAAAAAACATCACATAAACGAAACTTTTAACATCACAATGTTACATTTGTAACGTTTCCATTTAAAGCAATTCAACGTTTATTAAATGTTGATATAACAGATTATGTCAAGGTAAAAATGTTAACAATTGTCACAATTAAAAGTAACATTGTGATAATGTTAATTTAACTGCTTTTTGTAACATATTACCAACGTGGTAGCTATGTTAACATAAAAAATAATAATGCGTAGTAACAACGTGTGTGCAATAAAACAATTATTTTAGTCCCACAAAGGAAACATACCTATTATTTATTTAAATTTTCATTTAGGTATTCGAAGTAATTTTGAGCACATACAGGGCGGTGCTTTTGAAAACGGTTCATAGGTTAATGGTTTTGGTATCAAAATGGAAGCCAAAATTAGTCCGTATGAGCTGTCGCTAACATAGAGTCAGCTGAATTTCACGTTGTTTACAAGAAATTGATAATAAAAAGTTTTGATAATGAAAGAAAAATAATATTAGGGCTTCCTAAACACCTAACATTCCTTACGTTAGTGACGAGTAAGGCTGAGCAAAGTCATTAATAAGCAAATAAAGCTTTATATCAATGTTCGTGTTCGGTGTTTGTCGGTCATGTTCGTGTTCGGGGTTGTTATCGGCTATGTTCGGAAGCTTTCGGTTGTCGGTCATGTTCCGGAAGCTTTCGAGTCATGTTCATACATTCGGTTGTTGTCGGCTATATTGGCCAAGGGTCGTAAAGTCAAGATCGGGGCGTTCCTGCGTGAGTATGTAAATTATGGCAATTTCGTGGCTGTATGGTTTATTGGCGGAACATGTTAACGAAGTATCTACATTTTCGCGAAGGTAATGAACTGACTCATGTATGAGTGTTTCGAGTTAGTTATTGGTGAAAACATGAAATAACATGTTTTGGTAAAGTGGAAACTAAGTTTGAGTATAACATAATAGTTCTTGCGTTTGTTTCATTTGATAAGGAAGGTTGAATATGGAAAATGTTGGACAATTAAACAAAATTTTGAATGTAATAAAAATCACGTTCAATTAATCTTTGAATATTGGTTGTTTACTTTAATTAGCAATATTGTTTCTCAATATTTTTTGATGCGCTTGTTGTGGGATGAAATATTGATTTAAAAACTTAATAGTTATAAAAAAAATTTCTACATTGTTTACTGTATTATTTTAAATTTCACTCAGGCAAAGGCAAACATTTATTATTAAGCCGTTTTGTGACCCAAACTAATTTAGTATTAAATCACGAAATTTTTTTGATTCAGGACAATTTATGACGATATTAATATTCATACAAGAAATTGGAAGTTAATGAGCAATTTTCAATACAAATAAAAATTCAGTATGATTTGACGCAAGTTCTTTGAATGCGTAATGAATTTTAAACGAAGTTTATTTTGAGTTTTGATGCAATGGAACTAATTTTTTTTGATTTATTTGATTTGTAAATAACTACTCAGCTGACACATTTCTCTGATTTTTTCTGATTGAAGAAACTAATTGATTAATTTTTAAGTTTTACTCAGTTTGTATTGATAGGAAGGTTTGAAAAAATTCAGCGTCAGACCAGGCATATTAGTCGATACATCAAATCTGACGCCAAGCAATTTAGGTTTTTAACTCATATACTTGTAGTGTTTTTAATATTGTAACTTCATTCAAGGTCAATTTACGCATGACGCATATTTGAATTTTACCCTTACAAGTGGTTGGTTGTGAATTCTTTGTTTTTAATGCTACACATTAATTTACAAGTAACTAAGTTTCGACTAATTCCTCTTTGAAGTTGTCTGTGCTATATAAGATTCAGCGTCAGATGACGCAATTTTTTAAATTTTGTTTGTTAGATGCAAATGTTATGAAATTATTGAAAGGTCAAGTATTCAATAATGTTTTATTTAAGGTTGATGGACGCAATGAAGAATATCAGTAGGTACACATAATCTCATACAAAATTATTATAGTGAAGTTTAAAGGTATACAAATACGTTACTTTTTGTTTCATTCAAATAGATGCAGCGATATTGATTTTATATAGGTTTATAACTTTCCTGAATTTCAAATTTTACTCTCGAGCGCGTGGACACTGCGTGACGTCATACTACAACACCCGATCGGTCGTTAATATATATTCGAGTATGTAACTTCGAGCTGTTAGAACTTAGATTGTATTTAGTGCTTTGTTTTGTTCATGCGAATCGGTTTGCAATGAATGAAGGATTTCAAAAGGGTCAATCAGATAATTTACCCAAAATAGATGGTCTAATGGTTGCTGAATATCTTTCAAAAAACAGTGACTTTGTTGCCGCCGAAATGCGAGGAGTAAAAATGCAAAGGTAAGTACCTATATCTACTTTTGAATTTATTGTAGGCGACTAAAATAGCATTAAAAGCATTAAGCCAGTGCACGTGCTAAACCGTTAAATTTTGTTTAAGATGGCGTTTCAAATGATGTTTCCTAGATAACTCTATAAGTAATTATTTTTATGAATATTTTAATGCATCATATTATTGTTAAAGCTTCTTTGTATTTCTTAAAACAAAATTTAAACAAAAATAATTAATTTAACAATAATTTGATGATTAAAATATTCATAAAAATAATTACTAATTAATTAATTATTTTACATTTTACTTTAAGTCTCATCCTTTGAAACGCCACCTTAATACCTATTGAGATTTACTTATTGAACCTGAATAATATGATTGACTTATTGTATATTCGTACGATTATGTCAGATGTACTAAACCCTGACTAAACCACTATAATAAATGTCATCTTAATATGTACTACAGGTAACTCATGAGAAATGCCATTAACGATTATACCAAATAAAATAAAAGAAGCAATCAATTAACATGAATCGTCTAATCAAATACAAAACAACGAAAAAGGAATGTTGTACACTATGTTAAACATTTCTAAACTAGAGTGTAATAGCGGTCTTCCTTATTTAAATAGCTATAAATTGATATATAACATATGTCATATTTATTCTCATAATACATCAGTAATTTGCTTTTTAAAATTTTGATAAAAATTTAGAACGCTACAATCCCCTTAAGAGTCTGTCACAGTGGTCGCCATTTTTGCGTACCGAACGACTGTTAATACTCATTATTTATAGGAATGATTGAAAAACGGTTAATACAATATCGAATTGAACTTTGTGAATATATGCTACTTAAAATTTAAACAACTAAATTACGCCAAAAAATTCCTAAAATAATATTGTTTAGTGCGAAAAGTCATTTTTTAATATTCTAACTATGTACATCACGAAGTTAAAATTAAAAAAAATAATTACAAATTAAAAATAACTTTCCGCACTCGGGCATAAAAATTCAAGTCGATTTTGCATTAACCGTTTTTCGATAATTCTTATAAATATTGAGTATTTCCAGTAATTCGTTACGCAAAAATGGCGACCACTGTGACAGACCCTTAATGTACTTATCAACTACTCGACGATCTCCAGACTTTCGGAACTTTCTCGTGAGTCGCCAACTGTAGTGGTTTTGGTATTTACATGTTTTTGTTAACTATTTCAGATCAGCGAGAGAAAGCTATGGTGATGATGCAATTGGATATGTGCAAGTAAAAAGGACAGATGATACCTGTACAGTTAAATGTAGAATTACTCCTGAACATCGGGTACGTGCAAAACCATATTATTGCAGTTTAGAGTGCGATGAAAAGGAAAAAGAAATTTTGAGTGTACTGTGTGATGATTGTGCCGCTAGTAAAGGCGGCTGCAAACATGCTGTAGCATTTCTTATGTGGCTACATCGTAGAAGCGAGGAGCCTTCAACAACATCTATTAAGTGTTACTGGAAAAAATCAAAGCTCTCAGGAAAGTTTCTTTTTTTATTATTACTTGGTGTTTGTTTGTATAATCGTCTGTATAACAATACTACGTCAGATACTTTCTGCAATCGGATTAATAATAGTTTTGATTTTTTACAGGTATCGGTACTACACTAAAACTGATTAAGGCAAAAGATTTTGGTTCAACGCGTCATGAACCTGAGCTTAATCAAAGTGTTTTCTTTGATAAATTAGTACCAAAACTTCGAGAATTGCAAGTTCAGTGTCCGCTCTTGCAATATATAACTGAAAAAAGAAGTTGAAAAATTTCTATTCATTACCTAATAAGTACTTTTAAAAAGCTGCACAGATCTCGATGTTGATAAATTTATAGAATTTTGCACTAGTGAAATGACAGTATCGAGATGTAATGAAGTGGAACACGCTACTATGACCCAAGCAGATTGCAATATGTGGTTTGAGATGCGTTATGGGAGAATAACAGCCTCAAAAATGTATGAAGCGGCTCACTGTAAAACAAAAGATGGATCTCTAGTTGAAGAAATATTTGGAGCCTTAAAATTCAAAGAAACTGCTGCTGTTACCAGAGGAAAATTATTAGAGAGCGATGTTAGAAATGAGGTATCTCGAGTCAAAAACCTAACGATAACCAATTCTGGACTTTTTTTAAACTGCAAATGGCCTATGATCGGTGCCTCGCCTGATGGACTTACCAGTGACTGTGTGGTGGAAATAAAATGTCCGTACAAGGAAAGAACATTAAACCTGTACTATGATAATGGGAAATTGGGAAAGTTACTATGCTCAAATACAAACACAAATGCACATGTCTGGAAGAAAAAGAGGTTTATTTTGTATAGCACACGTGGACTTTGAAACCTCCAAGAAAGTAGATGTTCATGAAGTTTTGTATGACCAACACTATTGCGACAATCTTTTGAAAATGTGTATTGTTTTGGAAAGATAATATTTATGACAAACTAGTAAAATAATTTTCTATAAATGATAAGAGTTAAATATATAAATTTAAACTTACATAACATAAACTTAATTTCACATTTAATTATTCTAAATTGAACAAACAGCTTTGCAAATTTACCATTCCACATGCAATAACCACAACCGAATCTAGGAGATCGACTTGCTTTATATCTACACAAGCATGCGGTAGCATGAATCCAAAACTTCTGAGTCTGCCGATAGCCCTCTCTACATGAATTCGTAACGCCGCTATTTTTTTGTTTGTAGTACTTCTTTCTTCGTTGGTTGTACTTGAGCGCTCACACTAGGAGGTCTGATCAAAGTATGACCATGTTCTTGCAGCATGTGTGAAATATTCTTAAATCCCCGGTCGGCTAAAACAGCTGCTCCTTGAGGTAAAGATTGCAAAATTCCACAATCTTCAAAATTGATGAATCTGCTGCTCTACCACCATAACCTTCAGAAATGAAGTTTATTAATCCGTCGGGTGTGATTGATATTAAATATTTGATTGTATTACAGCCTTTGTAATCTGACCATGTAAGAGCTTGCTTTACAGAATCAACAGGCTTTTCAATTTGAACCTCAAAACAGTCAATAATGCTTTGAACCTGAAAACATCTTTTCCTAAAAGGAATAGGTAAATTCAAGAATACATCAGCTGGCGGTGGAAAAATACGAGATTGCATTGCTGACGCTATAGCCGGAAGAGTACGCCTTATGATTGTTGCAACCGAACTAGGCGCCAAACCAAAATCCAAAGCTAGGATGGCATTTGGTTGATGCAAACGGATTTTTTTTAAAGCAATCATAATATTTCGCGAAGTACAGTTTGTTGTTTCAGATAAAAGATTTATGCAAAAGTAGCATTGTTTAGGTAAACCTAATAACAGTTGCGGCTCTCGAGATATACACAAAATAGCGGTTTTTGCATGTGGTTTCTAAAATGTATTTTATCGTGTTCTTCGTCGTCGGACTCTGTAATTTGATCAGAATCGTATCTTTCATCTGTGGACGAGGTAGAAGAGGAGTCGGAAGAACTGTGACATCTTGCTGCATCATCCCTTTGAGATATTTTTTTATTTGATGTTTTGTTTTCTCTTTTTAAATATTTCTCTTCTGTGATGGTTGCTTTATGAACAGCTTTATTTTTCAACCGTACTTGCACTGACTTATGAAGTTTAAATTTATCCAAACATTGATAATTATTTTCTGTGGCTAATGGGTCTTTTTTCCTCATTTTCAACAACAAACACTTCTTCAGGTGCATATGATGGGGCAGCACTGGCATCTTTGGCCAATAATTCATCAACAACCTTTCTGCGATTCCGTTTTGCACAGCAGCTCTTTCAGGTTTAACCGTTTTTGTTGCTGGCATTCGAACTTGTGAGGAACTACACCTTCTTTAAGTTTGATTCTGCCTCCAACTAGTTTATATTTAACATAGTTTTCCATGTCATTCTCAATCTGAAACAAAAAAAACTCTTCCTAATAAGCTAAATTTGAATTAATAATCAATGAATAACCATTTCCACATTCTTTTGAAGACTTTACGATCTGGTTGTTAACAGGATAAATTGAAATGTTGGATACGAATTCAATTGACTACATTACAAAAATTCCAAATCTAACTATTTGTCTTTTTATTTGGAAACATAGGGAATTACTTGTACATTTCATTTGCTGTAAATTTTGCACACCAATTATTTTACATTTAAAAATGCATAAGCAATTCGCTTTCAAAATTATTCAACCAGACCATCAGGTAAGTAATTAATTATGTTATTCCTCCGTGCTTGTGTCCAGCATACGCGCACACGTGTTCTGTAAAGAAGGGATTTTTCTGGATTTTTAAATCAAATTAGTACGATGTTTATGATATTATTTTTCATTGAATGTTTTACTGGAAAGTATATTAGATGAGACAATATCTATTTACCACAAATAATATTAACATGAAAATTCCCATGTCTGCAAAATAAAAAGACACCGTGTATGTACTAAATTTTGTATTACTATCAAAAGCTTTATAGCTACAACATTGATAAAATCTAACAAATTTAATTTAATTAATCAAAGTTTTTACTTTTAAAGTATGAAATAAATTAAAAAGAAACGATACTTACGTCAAAGTGATCTTGACAACAATATACACAACTTTTAGTTCCAAATGGATCAACCCTCTTCATAGCTTTTATCCAATTGCTTCGCGTTTCGGCATTCGATGGAACAACAAAAAACAACTTTTCTGGTGCATTGATGGTTGTGTTGATACATTTTGGCACAACACACGACTTTCTTGTCTGTGGATTAGACATTTTTAAGAAAAAACTTCAATTAGTCTGTGCCTGCAGAAGCGCGAAATAAACTGCACGTGTGTTGTAGTATGACGTCACAGGAGTAAGCACTAAGCGTATCGCGCAATTAAGTTAATAAATTCGATATCTCGGGAACTATTTGACGTATCGAAATAATTTTTACACAGAACTTTTGTATTCTTAGTGCAGAATAAAGTGAGGCAAAAATCCCAATTTGTTGTAATTCTTCATTGTAAATCACAATTGTAATAAAATAAAATTGTGCTTATGCAATCTTTTTACAGTATGTGTAAGTCAGATAAATCCTAAACAAGTAATTTGAAATTGCCAAAGATTTTACTTCTTAAATAATTAAATTTTTCCGTAAAGTAATGGTTTTGTGAATATGGTCCACCAATGTTCTCGTTACCTGTTATATATTTTATCTGAATTACATTATTAAGACTTATGTATTTGATGAAATTATACTTTATATCAAAGTGTTTTTGATTTATGACCATTTTCATTTGATTCACCAATAGAAATTGCACCTTGATTGTCTGCACAAAAGTTTTGTGGTAACAAGTATGGAGCCTTACAGTTCTTGGAGCTAAAAACTTTACACTTAACAATTCTTTTGCTGTAACTGTAGCTACAATGTATTCAAATTCAGTCGGAAGCTTGACGGCTATAGTACTTTGTTTTCTAGCATCATGCTATGTTGCATTTTCAAAAGAAAACATGACACCCACATGACATTGCTTTCTATCTATGACATTGCCTGCCCAGTTCGCATCTGAATAAGCTACTAGCTTATTGACACTATAGTTATCTTTTCTATACACTAGTTTTCATTGAATATTTTACAATTCTTTTTCCAAGCTTTCCATAGTTTAACGTTTACTTTATCTAAGGGAACTGACTCAAATATGATACTGGCTGCAGGCCAATGTCAGGTCTACTTCCTAAAGCAATGTACATTAAAACTACCACGAGTTCCCTAAAAGGAACTTTACATTTTTCTGAATCAACAGTACTTATTTCAAGCTTGGAAAATTGTTTTTCCATTGGTGTTTTCATATCTTCAGTACAACTTTTCATGTTAAACTTATCAAGAATTTTATCGATTAAACTAGTTTCCTGGAATATTTCAACGATCTCACCAACACGTTCAATGTGAGATACCGTGAAATTTATTTTATTTCACCTAGGTCGGTAGTATTAAATTCTTTTTGCTTAACATACTCACTATCGATGTAATTTCACCTGATTCATCAGTCACAATAATATTATCCAACAAAACTACATATTATTTTTCTGATAAACACAAACATCACTTGCTTAAACGTTTAAAACCATCATTATTAATACACACTAGTTTAAACCTCTCATTCCAACTTTTCAGGCTGAACTCTATCCAAATAACACCTTTTTTAGTTTTAAGAGCTCTTCCGTTATTTTTTATATCCTTTTGGTGATTTAATAAAAATGTAAATTATGAACACAAACAATTTAAAGAAAGCAGTTATCACGTCAAATTGTCTTACTATTGAATTATTTTGCACCGCTAACGATATAATCATTCTTACACTAGACATTCTAGCTACTAAAGCATAAACATTTTCAAAATAAAATCAGTTCAACCTGCAAAATATATTAAACTGGTGGTACTAACTCCGATTTAGATCTAAAAAATGAAGAAGAACGTAGAAATGCAACGGCATCATTAGTACCAATCTTACAGTTATCTTCAAGTGATTGATTTAGAACAGTATCATGAGTTACCAAGAATCTACGTCAATAGAATGACTATAGCAGCAAGAATTCTGCAGACATTGATTATACCTACGGAATTCACTATAATGTCACGAATGATAAATGGATGATTGCTAAATCATACGTCACTATAGATGCTAAAGATATCGATATTGATGGTGTAAAGTATGAAGGTTCTCCAGGACTCTATACGAACTACTAATAATGAACAATCCTGATTATAACATTGTAACTTCCAAAGACAGAAATAACTGAGAGATATTGGTTGTTCAAACAAATCTCGCTCGGCGTAATTATGATCCTACTGAACAATTAATGGGTACACGTAAAAGAAATACATAGAATTAATTAAGCCGTTATTAATAGAGAGAAAGAAGAAGAAGATCAGCTCAAAAAACAAGAAACGTGGGTATGGTGTTTTTCTATAAAGAAGTTAACTCAAAACTTGTTGAGTTTAAATACTGGAACTACAGTAATGAATTGGATTTGATTGATTACAACTTTTGTGGGCTGAGAAATTAGTAGGACACGGTGGATTTGATAATGAAATTTTGGCAATTGTTGAGGAAGTTATATGAAGATGGCTACATTTGAAAAACCATCTTTTAATTTTTAAATATATAGCGCACATTTAAATACAATTCATTTATAAATGAAAGGGTCAACCGGTTTGGACGCGTTGAACCTTATTCAAAAACCGTTTGAATACACTTACGATTTTCAATTTGAACTTGTTAATAAGCGTTTAGCGAACGTTGCCGGTCCTATAAATGATCAAGACGTCGTTACATTGGAAATTATTTGAAATCTTGTTTAAAATGAAATTACTTCTCACGTAGTTGTATTAAAAAGTTGGAAAATACAAAAAAACAGTAGAACAATGGATGCAAACAAGATGTTGTAAACGAGTTACATAAACCGGATAGAAAAATTTTCCTCGGCGAAAGGTAGTGATTACA
>JALBCR010000679.1:0-141683 GCA_030710515.1 Abscondita cerata
ATTGTTTTTTTGGGAGAACGTTTTTCAACGATTTCTTTTACGAAATTAATACTTTTAAATCTGCAGGTTTTTTTCATAATAATAAACTTTATTCACATGTGTATGTATACAATCTTTGTACATATATGTGTTTGTCATGATGGTATAACCATTGTTATAACCTTACGTAAGAAAGATACAAATAAATATTATTACATTGAACAATTAACAGACAATAGAAAAAAAAATATATAACAAAGGACACACATTTAATTAGTACGTCGACAAAAATCAATAAATTCTTGTATATTGTAGAACGCATGTTTTTGTTTGTTTGTCAACATTAACTCAATGCACCAATATTTCAATCAACGGCATGATGCATTGGCAACAATGTCGTGCCTTAGCATAAACTATCAGCAAAATTACAGTTTTCTATTTCACATTTATCGGCAATACTGTTCTGTAAATTCTACAATACAATTGACGTATTTTCTTAGCACAAAGCGATACTACCGACCTCTGATGTTTAGAACAAATTTCGGGGTCGCATAATCCCGTAAGGTTGACTATCTTTACCAATATTTCAATCAACGATTATACGAATATACGAGTAGAAATAGACAAGGGTAAGGGTGTCGATGTAGGTAACGTACCAAAAAGGGTAATCACAAACTTTATAGAAGCCTACAAAAGCAATCCATTCTTATATGGAAAATAAAAAGCAAATATGTTTATAATAATAAAAAATTTAAATACAAGAGTTTCCAACAACTTGTGGTGACATGCGGTAAATACGGTGCTTTATGGAACACGCCAAGTTTTCCTTCAACGTGGCAGCATTCACATCGGAAGTAACAGGAAAGAGATCATCCAAAAGCGTTTGGGTTTTGAACAAATGAAATAAACATCAAGACTATGCTATTTCATGTAAATGGGCAGAGAAGGATTTGCGCGACACTACTAAACTACAGGATGGAATGCGAATAGTCCCACAGGAAACAGTGCAGGAAAGTGGTTATGTTGATTGTAATGAAGGTGATTATGAATCATGTCAAGCTTTCCTTCACGATTATTGAAAAAGAACGTTTGTCGGAAAAGAACCTCAGTAGATGGGGCACATTTTCTGCCTAACAGTCACGGCAGTCTTTTATTTTCCATGGTCGGACTAGATTTTGTAAACCGTATAATAATAAAGAAACACGTGTTCTGCCGTTTTACGAACTGACCATTAGAACAAAATTATATAAAAGTATAAAAGTTAAGTTTGGTAATAGCGGGGTCAAGCAATAAAAGTATAATACCTACCGGCAAATTATTACAAGTTTAGTTTTATTTTTGAATATTTACTATACAGGGTGATTCAGCTAACCCGTTCATTAGAAGTTTATGGACTTCCCGTTGAAATATTTGTTTAAACATTTGGAATAGGGGATTGCTCAAAACGTTCTATTTAATTAAAATATTTCAGCTCTTCCAGCACTTCCGGTTACACCGGTCTTTTTTGTATATTTGGATTCTACGCTAAAATCTGAGTTACTTTCATGAAGCACAACTTATATGAAAAATCAATAGTTTTTGAGATATTCTCATTTTTTGAGAAAAAATTGGTGTTGTAGTATTGTTTTCAAACGCTTGTCAATGATTGAAAAAGAAAGTTATAGTATCAAAATTTGGGCTATATTTAGGAGGACTGTTAAGTTTTTAAATAATGTGTAATTTGACATCTCATTATTTACAGGGTGTTCAAAATGTTTGGCTAGAGAAAAGTTAGATATTTTTACTACTAAAAGATGACTATATATACAAGTTATCGTCAAGTGTATCTCTTAAATTATAAATCTAATCTCATTTACCACTAGCATACCTACTTTATCGCGAATCGCCAATCTACTAAAGAGGGACCCATATGAAGTTGTCAGCTGCAACCATTATATCCGCATCAGGAAATAAATATTTACCAAGCATTTCAGAGAGTATTGAAACAGAAATTAAGTCAAGAAGTCAAACCTAGTCAAAACAAACCAACCCAGTGCATAGTGCAACTCTCACCATGAAGTTTCAAGTCCGTCGGAAAACATCCGGCACATTGCCGCGCGCGCTCTGTATAAATAATGTACACATACTACAATGTAAGTTTCGTCTAAAATAAATTATACATAAACTGCGGTGGTATACGCCTTCCGTTCCAACTCTGCGGCCACAAGAGACGTCCATCAATCAACCGCAAACGCCACAAATTAAAAGAATTCATTGCGAGTTTAGAAAACGTAACTGTCAATAAGGTGAAGTGTATATGAACAGATAATAATGTTTTAGAATTTAAAAACAAAGATCTAGAAAGAATGTTGAAAACAAAGAGAATTGAATACCAAAGGTCGATAATTTACACACTACAGCAAAATGGAAAAACTGGAGTAAACGTGCAAGATTTCGTGTTTTTAATTCAGAGAAAGTTAATATTGAAATCCTTAATTTACCTACATTAAATATTTTAAATAAAATACCGAAGTATTCCTATCGGCTTCAAATTTGCTACAATACATTCTATTTTAAACATTTTTTTGGATTTGCTCAAAAAATCGATTAAAAAAATAAAAACATAAAAAAATTTTAAACGTTCACTCAGGTTTTCATTGTAAACAACTTTTTCTAATAACATTTGTTCGTATTTCGTCCCCAAATAGATATTTATGTAACAAGGACAAAAAAGTGCACTTTTATGTACGAGACTGACGCTAACGCCTCGGCCAGCAAACAGGCGAGGTTATTAAAAAGCACTTTTTTCCGAGGTACATATTAATTTTTTCCGTTGACCTTAAATTAATTAATTTTCTATTTATTACCGTTTACTGAAAACAAAATGTTTAGTAATTTTAAACAAACATTTTACGTTTGTTCTGATTTTACTGTACCTACTGTTCACTTCACCGTTCAGTATTGTAACATTTGTGTAAAAATTTATTAAAGGAAATAAAGGCTTTCCGCGTTCGAATATTGTACCGATTAAGCAAGGGCCGACTCATTTTGTTGGTAAATGCGGCGGTAGATGTTTGTTTACTACAACATAACCTTATCTAATGGTATAATTTTCGAAAATGATTAATTTGTTGTTAACAAGAGAATTATTTATTTTGAAAAGGAATAATAAATCAACTAGTTTTTTTCACAAAACAAAATGTGAAGAATTATTTTTTTATAATAATTGTAAAATGAGAGCAATTACTAATGTTTATACCAGATGTCGAACTAGCAGAAAGGGAAATATTTTCAGTACTCTGAGAATTTTCGATCAAAGCATTTGGATCGTTAACTGTAGCGAACGACCGTTCAGGTGAACAGATGATACTCATTGAACTATATGGAGCTTTGCCACTAGCACCAGTTAATATTTTTCTCGATATATTTGTCTTAGACGCAATGGAATCTCCACGTACTCTTTTGCTACTGTGGAACTCTTCCATTCTCCATGTCTTTTTAATGTTAAGACGTCAACACCAGATTCTGCTAACAGTGATGCAGATGTCCTACGGTAGCATAGCCTGGTCGATCTGGCAAGTTTAAATAGCTTGCAATCAAACTTGGAATTTTTGCAAAAGTGTGAACTCCTACAACTTGTGTAGAACACTTTCCAAATATGTTGTAATTGACAAAAAAAAGTTAGGTGATTGCAATGTGCAGGTCTTAAAACAGCATATTTTCTGAATAAATTCATAGGATTTATTTCTTCAAAGATGTCATTACCTACAGTGAAAGTTCGTTTTTTCCCATTTTTAGAATCCGGTATAGTTATTACTAGTAAATCATCTTTGTCAACGATATCTTCAACTCTCATTTTACGAAGCTCATCCCTGCGACAAGCAGCGGCAATTAATATCAGCAAACAGACCTGTAAGATAGCCGTTAATTTATAAAACCAAATATTTTAAATATTTTTAAATGTTACCTTCCACATAAGGTATGGTACATCAGGAGCGTCACGAAGAAACCGATTTATCTCATCTCTAGCATATACGTTTGACTTTTTTGCTTTGTAGCCAACATTTTGTTTTTTAAGAAATCTAGTAATTTAGTATATTTGCTGATGTCAATATTATCGTTTATTGAAAACGTTGATTTCAACATTGAGTAGATGGACCATGATGTTGACGATTTGCATGTTTCTGCCTTCGTTGAAAAGTATGCCAAAAATACATTTTCTGTTGCGTTTTGGACTTTACTTTTTTCCATTCCTTAAACATTGTGTATTGTTTTTTATATAAAAACTGCGACTTTTCTGGTAGCAACTGCAGTGTTGCATTGGTCGCACTTAATTATGATAGGTAATAGGTAAAACATGTACTTTTTTTATAATTTATTAAAATAATAAAAATTACATTTAGGTAGTGTTATTTTTAAGTATATTTAAAAATGTAGTTATAGTTGGAAGCCTACCCTCAAAATTAATGCATTTCTTTAATTGTTTATGATCAAAGATGTAATGAAGTTTCTCATATCAAACACATAAGTAGATTCTTACTAATAGAACATATAATTGTTATAAGACTGAGTTTGTACCGCGGTCAGACTTATAATCACTTTATATTCAATAAAAATATTGCCTGACCGTAAGAAAGTATACAAAAATAGTTTTTTGATTCACTCCAAAAATGGTTCAAAAAATTTAATAATTTTCTTTTAGCTTATTGAAAACTGTGAAATTCACCTTGTTTTTGTGTACGAATAAATCTTGAACCCAGTAACGTTGATGGCTTATATGATTTTATTTTTGTTTTTTCCTGCGACAGAATCAATATTCAAATGATTTTTCACAAGTAATTACTGTTCTTGTGTGACAGTGCACAGGTCAGTTTTCCATTAGCATTATTACTTATTTACAACAATCAAATACAGTAATAGAAAGGTACCCATAATTAACTCACTTCTACTATAAGTTTTTGTATTTTATGATCGTGAAAATTTTGTATTGGAACTCCGCTTCTGTATTGAAATGTTACCTAATAAAATTGTCTAAAGCAATCTCAAGTCGTATGAATTCTGTCTTACCTTATAAATAAATAACTTTAAAGAAGTTAAAGTGTTACATATTGAAAACAATGTATCGAGTATTGTAAGATTACAACCAGGCTCTTCTATATGCTTCGTACATTGTAGAAACTATAAACAATTTATTAATATCATTTCAAATCACTTAAAATGATTTACTTGTAATTTGAACAACAAATTGTTTTTGTTCACAGTTGTGTGGGATTGAGGAATTAAGGTTATAAATGAAAGTAAACAAACAATAATCTGCAGTATCTAAAATATTTCAGTATGTACCTAAAGTACTGTAATATCTTATGTAGTCACTAAATTCATCCTTTCTTAAAAATGGGTTTTCATACTGGTTACTTCGACTTTATTTAATTTGACATAAAATAATAATTGACATTGACAGATGTTGGAGGACGAAAAGTGTTACAGTTAAAAAAGTGTTACTTTATGGTTATTCAGGGAGTACGTAAAACTCAATCGAGAGACACACTGTATATTCCAAAAGTTAAAAGACAAAAATTAGAATCGAAAAGAAAATAAGAATTCTCGTAGGTTACAGTGACACATCTAAAGCTTAAAGTGAAATATTTAGGCGTTGAAACAAGCAACAAATTAAATTTTAAGTCACATGTAACAAATATGATTTCTATAATATTAAAAAAAAAATTTCTTTAGTAGAGTTTGTTGTAACTTTAATCTACAGTATCGAATTATTGTTTATAAAACTTTAATTGCGCCTCATTTTAACTATTGTCCTACTTTAATTTATTACATGGATACTTTTTAATATTTAGGCTACAATTTATATATTTTTACAATACCTAATTTTACTTTATAATTTATATTGTAATGTATATTTTTTACGTAATTTTACCTACATATATAGCATTTTATTAGTGTTCTTATATTTTAAAACTGAAAGTATTTTATGTAAGTTATTATTCTACAATGTATTTCATATGCTAATATTGCGGTTATTAAGGTCTATTCTATTCTATTTATTTTCCGACCAGAATTGATAACCCGGAAAAGGTTTGCTGAAGTTGATTAAGAAAATTTAATTGAAGAAAAAATAATGTTGGATACAGAAAATGAAACTCTAAAAGAAGAAACTCAATTAGAGGTAATGAGAATAATTTAGACAAAGTTAATGAAGCTAACAAACCAAAACCACATTACAATCGAAGAAATTTGAGAATTCCAGCTAGTCCACAGAAATACAGTGTTTGTAATGTATGTGCATGTGATGATTTAACGTACCAAGAAGTAATTACAGGAGCTGAATGGAAGAAGACAATCGATGAAGACTGAAAGTGTTGCAAGAAAATGATACGTAGATTGTTGTGGAAAAGTCAAAAAATTGTGAAAAATTAAAAATAATCAACACAAAAGGGAATTCAATACGAAATTAGTAGCGGAAAGTTTTGAACAGAGATATGTGTTTACAATTATTGTATCATGTGGAAATATAACGTTATTATTATTATAATGTTATTATTACATTATTTAGGTAAAATTTATACACCTTTACTAAAATACTAACTTTTTACCTAGTTTTGGCTTTGGCAAATAAATTTAAATTGGAGATCTTTCAAATGGGTGCAACTGCAGCTTTTCTTTATGATAACATTGATGAGAGGGTATACATGTACAGGGTGGCCAACTAAGAATGGACGCCGGTTATATCTCAAGAACTATAAATCTGACAATATTGAAATACAATTCTAATAGGTAAATCGGCTACAAGAAATCGCTTGAAATTATTTTTAAATTCAAAAGATGACCGTTAGGGGCGCAACTGTTATGGTCAAACATAAAATTGGTTCTTTCTCCAAAAATATGCAAGTATAGGTATATTCTAAATATTGCCATAGTAAAGACTGCAAAATTTCTGATTTTTTTTGCTTATGTTATTTTGCTCTGTCTTATAAAATGTAGAGGTGGGAAACGTCAAACATGTTTTTATTTAAATAGAAATACACTAGACTTAAAATTAGTGTACGAATCAGGTAAATATAATATATGCTATATACAGGGTGTGGCTACCCCAGAGCGATCACGTAAATTGGTGAATTTTGATATAGGAAAATGTACTCTTAAGCGGCTTAGATACAGGGTGTTGAAAGTTTAAAATGAAGTTAGCAATACATCAAAGTTGCCTTTAAATTTTTTTTTCAAATTTGGTGGCCAATATTCTCTTCAAGACAGTCATATTTTGATATAATTTAACTTTTCAAAAATGTAACCAGTGACACGTTATAAGGGTTAGTGACAATGTTTATCTTTCTATTTTTTACGCCACTGGAACAAATAATTCTTTTTTATTTTTTAAATTCTCTATTTATTTTTGGCCAAAAAAGTAATAACATATTATGGTGCCTAAATAAACGGTCTTAAAGATATTTGCTTCTAAACAAAAGTTTGCAAATACTGACATATCCCAAATTATTATGTGCAGTGCAATTTGCCTACCGGAGTTTTGCTAAACAATTTGCTTTAATCTATACTATTAATTCAATTTTGAATAAATGTTAAGCGTAAATTGTTGATGAAGTAATACAAACTATTTTAAATGCATTTTTGGTTTAATGCAAGTTTTTAACTAAGTACAGTGTTTTTAATGTATGTGTAGGTGATGATTTAACGTACCAAGAAGTAATTACAGGATACGTAGATTGTTGTAGAAAAGTCAAGAAATTGTGAAATCATTGACTCAAAGTGCGTGTTTAAAATTAAAAATAACCAACACTAAAGGGAATTCAATACAAAACTAGTAGCGAAAAGTTTCGAACGGAAATATGTGTTTGATTTAGGTGAAATTTATACATCTTTAGCTAAAATACTAACTTTTCAGGTAGTTTTGGTTTTAGCAAATAAATTTAAATTGGAGATCTTTCAAATGGGCGCAACTGCAGCCTTTCTTTATGATAACATTGATGAGAGGATATATATGTACAGGGTGGCCAACTAAGAATGGACGCCGGCTATATCTCAAGAACTTTTAATTTGACAATATTGAAAAAAAATTCTAATAGGTAAATCGGCTACGAGAAATTGCTGGAAATTAATTTCAAACAACATTTATTTCGAATACTATTGAATAAGCAGGCTTCATAATTATGTTTTCTTTTACAGTACAAGCTTACATTTAAATCAGAAACTTTGACGCAATAATTATTTTTTTCATGTTTGAAAGATGGGCGCTAGGAGGCGCAAGGGGCAAATCATAAAATTGCCTCTTTCTCCAAAAATATGCAAGTATATGTATATTTTAAATATTGACATAGTAAAGAACTTAAAATTTATGATTTTTTTTGTTAAGGGTATTTTGCTCTGTCTTATAAAATGTAGTAGTGAGGAAACGTCAAACACGTTTTTATGTAAATGGAAATAATTAAAAGAACCCTGGTGTACGAATCAGGTAAATATAACATATGGTATATAGATGCCAATTGGAGTGGAGATTTGGTTGATTGGAAATTAACCACTGGTTATGCCTTTAAACTATCTAATTGCCCAATTTCTTAGTCCACTAAAATCCAATCCACAGTGGCTTTATTTTCAACATGGTACTCAGCATGGCTAACTGTGAAGAAATATAGATATAGTTTAGTAATAGAACTTAAAATAATTGTGTTGGAGGATAACCAATCGGCTAATCGTGTTGCACAAAATTTAGATTTATTCAAGCTTTTGAAACACATTGAACAAATTAAATATATTAGGTGGGCCATTAGTGTGAGGGTGAAAGATTGTGGGTTTATTTACTAACATTTTTAAAATTTATTGCTGGGACATGTGTAGGATCTTAAAGGCTACAACTTAAAACATTTTCAATAAAAATAAAATTGTTATACAGATGATCCATTTCAGTTATAATTTTTTAAATGAAACCCCCTATATATTATTACATATTTGAATTCCTATGTCAATTTTAAGGTGACTTTATGCATCACAGTTGGTATCTAAAACAAATCGTTTCACTGCAATTCTCTATTTTATCTAAAACTAATAGTCCAGTAAAAATTGAATATCGCAGTTATCATAAATATAAGAAGACTGTGACTCTGCATAGTTAATAATGATAAAATGTACTAACATAGACCAAGCGGTCGAAGTCAATCTCATTATGTGTTTAAAGTAATTGCTATTCCAATTAACTAAATTTCAATTAATGCTAACTTAATTATATGGAAAAGATTTTAGATCTAATTGAAATTTTGGATCTTATTTTCAAATTTCAATAACCGGCAAAACATGAACAATTTAATCTCAGGGTTTATTTATTCTTTTATTGTAACGTTAGCACTTTTTTTAATTTTCGCTGTTTATTTCTTATTCTCACTGGATCCAACTTTCTCAGTTAATATTATTACCTCCACCTATCATCAATAAAACCAGCACGACGTACTACATAAGCAAATGTTTATTGTTCAAACATTTTCTTTATTTTTAAAATTTTATGTATGGCGGTAACATTCTTCGCAAATGTGCATTTACAATCAAATGCAGGTGCCCGCGATTATCTATGAATGCAGGCAGGTGCCCGTGACGCAAATACGCCGGTGTTATTTTGACAAATATTACAATTTCCTTAATCTACACTAAAATTAATTACAAAGTTCAGTAACCTTGGGTCAATCAATCATAAGGTAAGTCCAGGTTTTGTTTCTGGTTATTTCTCTTTGCTTCTTCTTTTAGGTTATGAACGAAGATCTCTCTGGATAGCGTTCTCAGGATCTGTCCACTTGAATGACGGCACCAATTGTAACACGGAACACACCTTTTTATTATAGTTCACCGAAGATCTTACTAATTTTCGTTAGGGAATTTATTTAATTTCTGAATCTTCGGTAAGTATTGAATTTACTTATTTGTTACTTTAATTCGACGCGCTACACTTTCAAACTTGTCAAATATTTACTAAGATTATTATCTTCCGGGTTGAGCCGTGTTCGTCCTTCCTTTCTACGTTCTCTGCTTGACGTTTCGCTAACCATGCTGTTAGCTTCTTCAGAAGTTACTCTAAAGACTGATGTTGTTGTCTTCTGCTACTCGTTATATACCTACGTTCCGTTACGGTTGGTTGATGTCGATCAGTGACGGGTGGTTGGTTTTCGATGGTTGGTTGATCTTCTGTTTGGTATCGACTAACTTTGTGGCGACATATGTTTTCTTTGTTTTTGTGAAGAGTTAGTTTCCACGTGTTGCTTAATCGGTAACCGTCTTCTCGATTGAAGTTGTTTTTATTTTTCATAATTTCTAAGGATTCTCTGATTATCCTTGGATAGTAGTTGTTAGTCCTTGATAGAACTTTAGCTTTCTCGAAGTTGATGATGTGTTTTGGTTTTTTGTGTAGATGTTCTACAATTGCTGATTTATCTACCGCTCTGGACTTGGCGTCTCGGTGATGTTCTTTTAATCTACATTTTATGTTGCGTCCGGTTTGACCAATGTAGACCTTTCCACATGAACAATCAATTTGGTAGTAGTTGCTGGATTTTTCTAACCGTTCCAAACCTGACACAGATATTCTTCTTCTTTAATGATTTTCTTAATTTGTCAGTTACTCCAGCAATGAATGGCAAACGAGCGTAGGTGGTGACCTGTTCCTTCGGATTTCCTGCGACAGGCGGCTCTTATTTCTTTTCTGGTATAGCCGTTCTTCATTAGGGCTTGTTGGACGTGTCGAAGTTCTTCTGCCTTGTGAACCTCGTCAGGAATCATGTTAGCTCTATGCAATAAAGTTTTGATTAGAGACCGCTTCTGCTGTGGATGATGGTGTGATGTGGCATAGAGGTATCGGTCGGTGTGTGTCTTTTTACGATATACACTATGAGTCAACTTGTTGTTATCCCCTCGTTTCACTAGAACATCTAGGAAGGGAAGCTCCTTATCTCTCTTCTGTCTCCATAGAACTTGACTACGAGTCATAAACACCGAAGACTACAAAATGAAAATCAAATTGCTACTGGATCCACAACTTTACACCAAGTTAAAAGGAGATCCAACCAACAAAATTGAAAAACAAACAAGAGCCGCAATCAAGCATTCAGCTATACCAGTCGATCAACATCGTCAACTGCTACCTTCCGGGACCAGACCACCTAGACTATACGGATTACCAAAAATTCACAAATTTGGTAACCCCTAAGGCCAATTGTCAGCACATGTGGATCTCCAACTTATGAACTGGCCCGTTACGTGGCTAAGTTTCTACAACCGTACGTGGGAGAACTGAATCTTTTGTGAAGAACTCCGAACACTTCGTCGAATTACTGATGACTCTGGAAGTAACCAATGACAATATACTAGTTAGTTTTGATGTAGAATCGCTATTCACTAACGTACCAGTCGACGATACACATAACATCATAAAACAACTGTGCACAACCCATGGGTTAAGAGAAGACATACCAGAGCTAGCAAGAATATGTCTGAATACAACTTACTTTCTATGGAACGGAGATTTCTACAAACAAAAATCAGGTGCAGCCATGGGATCACCATTATCACCGGTTATTGCGAATATCTTTATGGAAGCATTCGAGCAAGAAGCCATTCAATCCAGCGAACAGAAACCGAAATGCTGGTTCAGATACGTGGACGATACCTTTGTCATATGGCCTCATGGGAAAGAAGCACTTACTGTATTTCTTAACCACCTCAACACTCAGCTCGAAAAATCAAGTTTACCATGGAGACAGAAGAGAATAAGGAGCTTCCTTTCCTGGATGTTCTAGTGAAACGAGGGGATAACAACAAGTTGGCTCATAGTGTATATCGTAAAAGACACACACCGACCGATACCTCCATGCCACATCACACCATCATCCACAGCAGAAGCGGTCTCTAATCAAAACTTTATTGCATAGAGCTAACAAGATTCCTGACGAGGTTCACAAGGCAGAAGAACTTCGACACGTCCAACAAGCCCTAATGAAGAACGGCTATACCAGAAAGAAATAAGAGCCGCCTGTCGCAGGAAATTCGAAAAAGAGAAGGAACAGGTCACCACCTACGCTCGTTTGCCATTCATTGCTGGAGTAACTGACAAATTAAGAAAATCATTGAGAAGAAGAATATCGGTGTCAGGTTTGGAACGGTTAGAAAAATCCAGCAACTACTACCTTCTAATAAAGATAACCTGCCGAAACTCTCAACAAAAGGGTCTACCAAATTGATTGTTCATGTGGAAAGGTCTACATTGGTCAAACCGGACGCAACATAAAATGTAGATTAAAAGAACATCACCGAGACGCCAAGTCCAGAGCGGTAGATAAATCAGCAATCGCAGAACATCTACACGAAAAGGAAAACACATCATCAACTTCGAGGAAGCTAAAGTTCTATCAAGGACTAACAACTACTATCCAAGGATAATCAGAGAATCCTTAGAAATTATGAAAAATAAAAACAACTTCAATCGAGAAGACGGTTACCGATTAAGCAACACGTGGAAACTAACTCTTCACAAAAACAAAGAAAACAAATGTCGCCACAAAATTAGTCGATACCAAACAGAAGATCAACCAACCATCGAAAACCAACCACCCGTCACTGATCGACATCAACCAACCGTAACGGAACATAGGTATATAACGAGGCAGAAGACAACAACATCAGTCTTTAGAGTAACTTCTGAAGAAGCTAACAGCATGGTTAGCGAAACGTCAAGCAGAGAACGTAGAAAGGAAGGACGAACACGGCTCAACCCGGAAGATAATAATCTTAGTGACAACAGCCGCGAAAGTTTACATTCATACATTGTCAAATATTTATTCCCTTTTAACGTGAATCTTTTCATTCATTTGTGGTACTTATTTAATTTTCACAAAAATTTTATTATCTCGCCGACGTTCTTTTCATCGGATATCTTTTCAAGAAAAAAACTCGCATTGAATCAATGAATTTCACACTCAGCATCTACAAAAAATGAACGTTTGGAATCAAAAACAACAGAATAGATGGGTCTTTTTTATCGAAGGCAACCATAACAGTGACTGATACTTAAATTTGTTACGAAATCAAATAGTGCGTACCTTAGACCGCGTGTTTGAGTAAGAAAACAATATTTTGTTTCAACAGGATGGAGCTCCAGCCAACTACGGTCGATAAGTGAGGGCATTTTTAAATGAAATTTTTCCTAACCGGTGAATTGGGCGAGGGAGTCTTATAGAGTGGCTACCTGGTTCACTAGATTATTTTTGTAGAGATATTTAAAAAATAAAGTGTTTGTCAATCGGCCAAATAATTTATAGTAACTTCGAGAAAGAATTGCGACTGAATGCGAAGCCATTCCACCAGAAATGATTCAAAGATCTATTCAGGAATTTCAGCATTGTTTACGATATTGCGAAGAGTCAAATGGAGGGCATTTTGAAAATTTGTTGCAGTAGAAAAACTTGAAAGCCTATAATAAATTGCAAATATTTGTTTGGATTGAACTCGGTCACGTAATGAAGTCTGCTTGATTCGAAAATCTTTAGAACTTGGCTGAGCTTGATAATTTCTTTTGAGATTATTATAAACAAAAATTCTTATTTAGTCAGCTATGTATTTATTTTATTAATTATACCTAATAATAAATAATATTTCAAATACATTCATGTTTTAATTGATACTTATCTTTTTATCCGTTTTCTAATATTTTTTTAATTAAATAATTTGTCTGATAAACAGCTCTTTTAAATGGAATAGTTTATTTTACATCACATTTATCATGTAAAAAAACGAAACTTTCAAATACGAAAAAAAGCTTTGTTATTTAAATTCAATTTTTAGGAATTTAATGCTTAAAAAATAAAATAAATTAATCTGAACAAACGAAATTTGTTTGCTGTTATTTTTTAGAAAACTACGCCACTGCTAATTCTGGTAAGTAAGAAACCCCTCCGATGACTAAAACAGGTAAAATCAAACAGCATGGCCCCGCCTTTCGACCCTCGAACTTGGAAAATATTTAGAAACTAGTGTTTTCTATAATCTCAATATTAATCAAAGGAATGGAAGAAAAAACTGCAGCGTCTATTTTAACAAACGGGAAACCACCAAAAAACTGCAACAAAAACTTTACTCCGGACGAGTTGTTTCAATAGCTAAGCTTTCATCATCAGGAAACCGATACTAAGAATAAAAACAATAGGAAGCTTATATATACTATCTGCGCGTAACGCATCCATTACACTTAATTGAAACTTAGATAAGCGTAAATAATTCTGAAAATCCTAATGGACCGTTATCATCATAATTCAAAAGCAAGTTTCTGTTTCTAAAAATTTCCAAACTTTCACAAGAATCAAGTTCATTTTTATTATCTATCATCTTAATTAATTTAATGTTGTCTACTCTATGGCCATTTTAAAAGCATATGCATGGCAACACTGGACCTCTCTGTGCAATGATATTTGACATGAGCTAAGTGCTCTTTAAAACGAATTTTAATAGGTCTCTTGGTTTTCCCTATATATACTTGGTTACCAGTCTTTACATGTTATTTTATATATTCGCGATTTATCACACATTTCTATTAGGTCTTTCAGATTACCTAAAAAATTTTGCAAGTTGTTACTACTAGAGATTACTTTTTATAATCAAATTTTGAAAATATTTTTGAAGACCTTTTGTGTATGTAGGATAATTTAGTAATTGACATATTTCTTATCTATTTTGCTATTACTAGTTCCTAACGTTGTAATGTTTCTAATGATTTCTAATTATGTTTGTGACAATTGTTTCCTGAAAACCATTGTATGATGCAATCTGCTTAATATTTCGCAAATTCTTTATCAAAGTTTTGTTTTGACAATGGGAAATGTAATAATCTATGAATCAAAAAGTTGAAAGATTCAAGTTTATGTTGCATACTATGGTTGGAAAAATTTGTTATACACCTCATAGTGTTAGTGTCTTTACGATAAATATCTATATCTAGTTTGTTGCCATTTCTTGTCACTAAAGTGTCTAAGAAAGGTAACTTTAAGGTTGTGTTTGTTTCATAGGTAAACTTGATCGTCTCAAATTTTGAATTTAAAATTTCTACAAATTGCTGAGGGCTGTAAACTTTAGTGTCGATGACTGCAAATACATCATCTATATATCTAAACCAAATCTAGGAAAGTAACTTAAATTATTATTTAAATCAGTTTCAAATTTACACACGAACAGGTTAGCCATAAACGGAGATAAGCTGTTACCCATTGTTGTACCATAGTTTTGTTGAAAAATATTATTGTTAATTTGGAAGTACATACATAATCTTTTATATCTACTAATTGTCTAAATGCTTTTGGTGTAACATATCTTTCAAATCCAAACATACCAGTTGCTCCATATGATACCATTTAAAATTCAAGAGTTGATATTAATTACTCGTAATTGACGCGAGTTATCAAAATTTTATCAAGAATTAAAAATGTCCGCAATTATGTGTTATATAGTTTTATGCCGCTAGCTGTAGCAGTTTTCAAGTTATAAGCATGTTTCCATACTTTTGGATAACCGTATTTGCATTATATCTCGAAGACGACAGTCGCTAACACGAAATACGTTTAAGCATATTTATTCACTTCTGAGTTGGGAAAATGTTTGATTTTAAAGTTATTTTTGATCTGTTTCAGCAAGGGAGAACGAAGTTTTAAGAAAATGACCGAACTGAATTTCTTCAGATATTTAGTAAGAGATGACTTTTTAAAAATTCTGAACACGTCATCTCGTTTGATGGCTACTAATTCTGCCAATTTTTCTATCTGCTATGGTTTTCGAGATCTTCTTATAAATAATAAAAAATTTCATGCCAAGTACTAAATCAACCTTTTTTCATGGCCACATTTTTTGGGATGAAAAAATTGCAACTTTTTATAAAATTACCCTTCGAAAAATGTGCCACATAAATATATATGTCACTTCTAATAGAAATGAAGTTATAGAAAAATTATGGTAATATGAGACCCTGTATATAGTTGGGTGCCATTTTTATAGTTTTAAAAGTTCCGTGACGGAAAGGGAGTTAATACAGAAATACAAAGTTATGTTTATTTAGATCTTTGCCAATTCATTTTTTAAAACCTGGTTACTTAAAACGTAGCACCTATTTTAAGTTACTGCTATTAAGGAAAATGAAATGATTGTCTTTATTGCCCTCTATAATTGTACGGAAGTTGGCATCGTTTGAGACATAAACATTTACATTAGCTTCTGCAAAGTATACTTTGTGTGCATAAAATGAACAAAAACATAAGAATTATTAAGAGTAGATTAGTACACAACTCTTTAATTACTTGAAGAACCATTAAGAAACTTCAGTTAATAGGGTACTTCAAAATGCAATTTCGCCGTTATAAAGGAAGGTAATGTATTAGAGTTTGCAGATTCTCTTGCAAAACCAATACCGTTTTTGAGGAAAAGATCATGAAATTTAGCGTATTTATTAATTATGACTCACGTTGGTAAGTGCAGCTATAATTATCGTCTGATTTTGTTACGGATTTCATGTTTTCATGACACTCGTTTGTGATGTGATTACGAATTTTATACGTTTGTAATTTGTGAAGTTTAATACTCAAACATAGAAAATTTAAATTTATTGTTTACATTATTCTATTTTAATATTTACAATTCATTTATACAGATTAGAAAGTATGAATAAATTTATTATAAACAGTAAATTGGTTTTAAAATTAAATTAGAACTAAGAGAAACTCTAATTACAATAGAAAGTTCGTGGTTTTTGGAGAAACGCTAATCAATAGATTAGATTAGATTCTATTGTGTTATTTTGTCTTTTAATATTAACAAAGAGAATCGACTTCCTTATATTCATAAATATAAATGATTCAAAGAAAAAATAAACAATGAAAATGAATAAATAAAAATATTATCAGATTATATATTTTCTTCTAACAATCAATTATTTTTCTTTTTTTCCTCTCCATCAATTCCTTCTATCCATTACCTCCCTCACTCCATTCGATCCCTTTCCTATTATCGTCTAGCAATATCCTTCTATCTCTTTCATTCCCTCTCAAATTCATTACATTTCATATGTTCTAAGTTCTCCCCTCTATATCCACACAGTCTGCACAATCTGTCATCGTCCTTCCACCAGTATTTACATTCCCCCTTTCTTCATTTCCCACTCTCAAATCTTTTGCTATCACTATTTTCTTCTTCAATTCCTCCTTTTCTAGTATATAACGTGGTATTCCTTCTGTAATGACTCATAATGCTTTTCATTATATTTCCCTTCTTCTTTTCTTGATCTTCTTTCTTGTATATGTGTATCTTAATCTCTTCTGTCTATCTTTGCTTCCATACGTTTTTCCTTTTCCTGCAATCTTTGTATCTCCCTTTCTCGCCATAACCTCCCTTTTCATAGAATAATTTTCTTTTCCTTTCACACATACTTTATTTTTTTAATTCTATCCCAATATTCACTTCCAGTACTTCCCTTGTATACCTTCCAGTTCCACCCATTTTTTCAATCTCCACAGCTCAGCTGCATGCATCATCACTCTTTTGACTATCATCTCAAATAACCTACGTCTTTTTTTTCAAATCTTTCCTGAATATTCTTTCTCCTATTCCCCACTTCTCCGATTATCTTTTTATCTTTACTTTCCAATTCCTCACTTGTTCACTATCCTTGTTGTCGTATTTTAGGAAATATCCTAGATATTTGTATTTGTCCACCATTTCTATTTTTTCCTCTCCCCTATGACATGATACTTTCTTATTTCCCTCTTTTTTTTTTTTAAATTCTATGATCTTTGAACTATGTCACCCGTGTACGCTAATACCCACACTTTTTCCTACCACTATTCCTCCTACATGGCATTTACCCACTTCCCGTTCTAAGTCACCGATGTAAAAAAAAAAATAAACAAGGACTTAAACCACATTCTTACTAATCCTTTTTGTCCTAAACTTGTTCCTTATTCTCCTTTCCACTCTGGTTCTACAACTCGTGTCTTCGTAAATCTCTTCCAACGCATTATATCCTCACTGATCCCTTTTCTTCTCATCTTATTCCACAATAATTCTCTTTCCACCTTATCGAACTCGGCTTTCAGATCTAAAAATATGCAAACATTTTCTCTCCTTTCTTTTCTACTTGTTTGCTAATTAAGTGTTTTAATATGTATATACAGTCAATAATACCTTTTGCTTTTCTGACTCCCATCTGCCAATCTGGAATTTATTTTTTTCTATTAACTTCTCTTTCTAGCTTTCTTCTTAAAATTTCGCTATATACTTTGTATCCTGTTTGTTAAGGTTATCCCTCTGTAATTTTTAATTTTCCTCCTATTGCCTCTTTTATGAATTAGACATATTATTGTCTCCCTCCATTGCTGAGGTAGTGCTTCCCTTTTTCTAAATTCTTCCATATGTTTTTCTTATTCTCTTCCCTTATCCTCTCTTCTGTGATCTCCTTCTGTGTCTGTCGAGCCTCCCCGGTACCCATGTTTAGTTTTTCTATCGTTTTCTTCTTATATTACTTCTCAATGTATCCCTCTCTGTTTCTCTTTCTTATTTTAATTTATTTTATGTTTTCTTCCGTTTCTTCTAGTAAAGTGTTACATTTCCATCCTTCTTTCTCATTTTTCCTTCTTTTAAAACTCCCAAACCCTGTCCTTCGTTTTATATTTCTTCGATCTCTATTTCCAATTCCTATCTGTATTCTTCCTTTCTTGGTTTTATAAATCTCTTTTTCTTTTGTTTCTGTATTCATGTATATCTTTTTTCCCCGTTTTTTTCTTTTTACTCCCTTTTGCTCTGTAACAGTCTCCATTTCACCGTTAATTTTTTTATCTTATTATCCAATTTTTCCCTGAGTCATCTTTTTCAGTTGCTTTTTCATTTTTTAATACATTTTTTATCTCTTCATCTATTTTTTTATTGTTTCCTAATCTTTGTCTATATTCATGCACTTTTTATTATACCTTTCTATACACTATCTTTTTTGTCCACATGTTCTTCTTTATCCATTTTTTTCCTGTTCTCTTTCTTCAACTTTTCCTACCAAAGTTAATTCTAGTGATCCGTCTCCTCTTCACACCTTATTTTAAAACTGTCTACGTTATTTTGTTCACTATTACGTAACATATTACGGATTTATCTATTCCTCCTATAAACGTGACTCTCCCTTTTCCCCATTCTCCATGTTGCCTGTCACTATTGTCCATCTTCTTTCTTAAATAACTCGAGCAATTTTTTTCCTTGTACTATTTGTTTTTTTGTCCATAGATCTCCTCTTTTTTACTCTTCCATTTGTTATTATTTCCCCTCCTCTCCGATTCTTGCATTGAAAACCACCCCTATTATTAGCCTTTCTTTTTTGTTTTTACCGTCTCTTCCATTTCTCTTTTGTTGTTTCCATTTCTTTTCCATATATTGTTATAATCACATACCTCTCCACATCTGAACTAACATTGGATTTCACCCACCATTTTAAATCACCTTAGATATTTTCAAAGTTCTCCCCTTTGTTTTTTAAACCCGCTACATTCCAAAATAGTATTTTATTACTTTTTTTCTTTTTTTCTTCTTTCTTCCTTTTCTCCTATTTATAAATTTTTCCTCTCTTTCTTTTTAGTATTTTGTCATTCACTTCCACATCTTTCCCCTCTCTCTCCGACCATCTCGATTCTTTTCATCTACCCACATTTTTTTCTTATATTTTACTTTCACTTTCTTACCCTAATTTTCCATTTTTTTGCTTCTTGCTTTATTTTTTATTTAAACGTCTCTTTCTTTTTTGGTCATGTAATCGTCTATGTAAATTCTATTACCCTTCATTAATTTCTTTTTCCTCATTATCTCTATTTTGTCCTCCATGTTTCACATTTTTATTAACACAACGCTCCTACCTATTTCAATTGCCTCTTCAATCTTTATTTCCATCTTTATCTCTTCCTTTATCATGTTTTCCACTTGATTTTTTATCTCTCCTCTTTCTACTTTTGCATCTAGTTCTCTCACTATTATATTCTTTCTCCTTTTTGCTTTCCTCTTATTTTATACTCTTTTCTCCAAGCTTTCTACTTTTTCTTTTAATTTTTTACATATATTTTGGAGCTTTTCGTTTATTTTTTTATATATTTATCTGTTTTATTTCACTCAGCGTTTTATTTATTGTCTGTTCTTCCCCATTCTTTCGCCTTACATCTCGTTAATTTCTTTTTTCTTCCTCGTGCATTCTCTTTTTTGACTCTGACGGTGACCCCTCTGAATCCGACATTTTGTATTTCTTCTATTTAATTTCACTCAATTGTAACTTAATTTGTCTTTAATTCAATTGCAAATATTACTTTAATTGTTTAAAAGGATGGTGTTTGTTACGGGTTTTATTTTAGGAATATGGGACGTGTGGCGAGAGCAATATAAAATGTGTGTCATAAGTAATCTGTTACGACGAAAGTCGTATTTGACGCGCATTTAGCTAATTTTCTATTGGTTGAAAATAAAATTTGAGTAAGATTCCTAGACGAACAGCGGCATTTTTTTCCTCCGGCCCTTTTGTTTTTAGCGTGCATCTTAAAATTAAAATTTACACAAATCATTTAGTGTGTTACAAGATTTCCAATAAAAATTATTGGTTAAGTTTAAATTCGGACTAAATTTACCGTGAGTACACATTGCTTTTTTTTTTTTTTATTATTTTGTATTAATTTGGAAATCGTCAACGTGAAATTCTTTTAGCACGTTTCTTTACCTTATGATTTTGCTGTGTGTTATACCTGGATAACTCCTGAGGGTGCTGGAGTGGCTGATTAAGACCTTCCGTGTCAATTAAAGACCACACTACGGTTTCGCATTAGATAAACTGCAGGCAACCTGTGGTTACCATTGTTATTTTTATTATTTTTAAAAGTTTTTTTTTTTTTTTTATTAAAAAATAAATTATATTTTAATTTATTTTTATTTTTCTTTTATATTGGTTAATGCGTATGAAGTCGGTACGTGGCCAACTAAGAATGGACGCCGGCTATATCTCGGGAATTATAAATCTGACAATATTGAAAAAAAAATTTAATAGGTAAATCGGCTACGAGAAATCGCGGAAAATTATTTTCAAGTTTGTAAGATGGCCGCTAGGGGGCGAAACTGTTATGGCCGATCATACAATTGGTTCTTTCTCCAAAAATATGCAAATATAAATATATTTTAAATATTGCCGTAGTAAAGACTGCAAAATTTCTGATTTTTTTGCTTAGAGTATTTTACTCTCTCTTATAAAATGTAGTGGTGGGGGAACGTCAAACAAGTTTTTATTTAAATGGAAATAACTTCGGTATAAGTTAACAGAATTGAACAAACTAGGTCTCGTTTAAAAGAGCTCTTCTTACTTAATAATATGCTGTATAAAGATAGTCCGAATAAATTTTGACGTGATAGCTAGAGGGCGCTGTTTAACATTACAACAATTATTGCGCATTATCATGAGATTTTTAAATAGCACCCTATGTATCTTTTTACACAGTTAAATAGAGGACAAAATTGCTAAATAGTCGGTGCAAACCGCAACTTCCTATCTTTTTTGAAACCGAAGATATCAATAAAACAAATGTTAGACCGCTGACTATTTACATATTTTACGCGTAAAACAAATTTAAATTAGTTGAAACAATTTAATTAATGCCGTCCTAAATGTTCAAACTGCCGTCCATCGTTTTCGATGCACTTAAGCATCCTTTCCCGCGTAGACCAAACTGCACTCTCTAGTTCAGCTACTGAAATAGTTTGCATACAGTCCCTTATTCGTCTAATCATGTTATCACGTGTAGTGGGTCCGGTTGCAAAACTATATCTTTTACTCGACCCCATAAATAAAAATCCAGGCATGTTAAATCCGGTGATCTAGCCGGCCATGGAAAAATGCTGCCCCGTCCTATCCATCTACCAGGGTAGTTGGCATCTAAAAATTGATGAACATTCACTGCGAAGTGGGCTGGACAGCCATCGTGCTGGAACAGCATTCGTCTTCGAATTTCTAGGGGCACTTCCTCTAACAGAATCGGCAATTGCTCTGTTAAAAACTGTAGGTAATTGTGGCCATTTAGTTGGTTATTAAAAAAGAATGGACCGATAATTTGCCCTTCTAGAATCCCTGCCCAACAATTTACAGACCAACGACCTTGGTGCTAAACTTCTTGCATCCAGTGCGGTTTCGTTCTTGACCAATAGTGCATATTATGGACATTTACACTGCCATTACTATGAAAGGTGGCCTCATCTGTCCACAGTGGCAATGGTCTAGTCTTCGATCAAAATCTGCAGCAGTCAATGCCTGATGCAGGACTAAGTGATATGGATGTAACCTGAAAGATGTAAGATGATCACTACTGATTCAACAGTAGGATAAGTATTAAGTAAACCTTTGTAAGTTTACAGTAGAGTTTCAACATTGAAGATTCGCTTACCTGTGCTCTTTGAGAATGTTTTGAACGGTAGATCGAGTTACTCCCAGATCCTGTGCAATACTTCTAGTACTTAGGTGTGGATTAAACTGCACATAAGCTAAAACATTAATAATGTTCTCTTCGGTACGTCTCCTGTGTTGTCTACGGTATACGGGAACATGGACGCTTCCAGTTGTTTGTAAACGATGGATAACTCGCAGAAAAACCTTTTACTCGGGTGCCGTCTATCGAGATATTGCTGCGCATATACCCTTTCAGCAACTGTAGCATTTCTCATGCATTCAAAATAGACACCTATCATGTCAAATAACTCTTCGTTGGTATAAAGCATTTTGTAACACTTAACAGCACAGCACTAAGACTATCTAATACTAATACTAACAACACTAACGTAACACAAAAACGACAAAAAACTAACAAACTAACAGTAACGTAACACAAAAACAACAAGTAAACTCAAACTACACGAAAAAACTCAAACAATCACACGCAATAACAAAATCGAGAACAAGCTTTGAAAAATAGCAACTAAATGATATTGACATGAAATTCAATTGTTCCAATATTTTGACGTATTGCTTCCAATTTTGTTTCACAGCCTACTAATTTTATGACGGGTGCCTTCGCTAAGAACTGATTATTATTTACCATTTTATTCTCTTCTTTTGCATACATTGTCGGTTTTAGATGCTTAAGTGCATCGAAAACGATGAACGACTGTTTGAACATTTAGAGCGGCATTAATTAAATGGTTTAAATTAATTTAAATTTATTTTCTACGTAAAATATGTAATAGATGTTGCATAGTCAGCGGTCAAACATTTGTTTTATTGATATATTTGGTTTGAAAAGATAGAAAGTTGCGGTTTGCGCCGACTGTTTAGGAATTTATTCGGACTATCTTTATACTGCATATTATTAAGTAAGAAGAGCTCTTTTAAACGATACCTAGTTTGTTCAATTCCGTTAACTTATACCGGAGTTATTTGCATTTAAATAAAAACATGTTTGACGTTCCCCACCACTACATTTTCTAAGACAGAGTAAAATACCCTAAACAAAAAAATCAGAAATTTTGCAGTCTTTACTATGGCAATATTTAAAATATATTTATATTTGCATATTTTTTGGAGAAAGAGCCAATTTTATGATCGGCCATAACAGTTTCGCCCCTAGCGGCCATCTTAGAAACTTGAAAATAATTTCCCGTGATTTCACGTAATCGATTTACTTATTAAATATTGTTTTTCAATATTGTCAGATTTATAATTCCCGAGATATAGCCGGCGTCCATTTTTATTTGGCCACTCGGTACATATGACATGAAATGGCTTGATCTTTAGTTCTTAAGTAAATCTTTATTTGGTGGAACCAAACGTTTTTAACTAGCTCAATACGGGCTTGGGCGCTTTACTTAGAGCGGTTAACGCGAAAACAAAAAGCCTTTTGGGTTTGCGGGAGGTACTTACCCCTTTAATCTTAGTTAGTTACTCAGTGTCGTTGCATGTTCGACCAGATAAATCGCATGGTGTGTAAATGATATGTGTCCACGCAGAGTCTTCCTATTAGCCAATCCTCAATTGGAACGTTAACATTAATTTTGGTGTAACTAAAGCTTACCTGTGAATCCGGCACATTAATTGCGAACCTTACTTATTATTAAGTTTTTTTTGTCTTTTATTATTCTATTTTTATTGAATTTTTACATTCAAGAGCGAATCAAAAACACGTCTTGTCTTACCAAACGCATACAACTGATCAACATAGATAATTTAGATGTATTGTTTACATAATTCTATTTTAATAATTACAGTTCATTTATACGGGTTAGAAAGTATGAATAAATTTGTAATAAACGGTAAATTGGTTTTAAAATTAAATTAGAACTAAAGAAATCCTAATTACAATAAAAGTTCGTGACCTTTTGCGGATCGCTAATCAATAGACATTCTAAGAAATTTTGTACTAAATTATCCGTTAAATTGAAATTGTAAATTAGGTTAAACTTGTAGGCGTATTGAATTGAAACGGCCTTAATATGAACTAATTTGTATGTCAGTAAAACAAGTCTAGCGAGCTATTACACAGTAAAAATATATTCATAAAAAACAATTAAAAATTAAAATCACATTCTCACTTAATACGTCATGTTTAATTAAAACCGTTTCTCAAAGTACTTAATTTTAATTACTTTTTATTTTGTAGTAATTTTCACCCTTATTAAAATTATGTTTTATAATCAATCAAAAAAATGCTAAGCTGTTTTTTTTTAAATAAGTATTGCAAATATCTGTTACGAAACTATTTTAAAACCTGATGGAGATATTGGATTTATTGTTCGAATTTTGTGATTGGTGCCTGATGAAAGAAATACATGAAAATTATAACAAGAACACAACCACCAAACACACAGCAATATTTTTTGTTTCAAATGGACATTACTTTGTTTAAAACAAGTTGATATAACCAAAACCCCCCCCCAAAAAACAAGCCGCTAAGATTTTATAACATACAGAATCGATTTATTGAAATAATTTATATTGAAAACAAACAGATTTAACTTTATTTACATTTGTTCGGTTTATATTAGAAATAAAATTGTAATAACTATAGTAAAATGGTTTGAAATCACCTAATATAGTAACATGTATCAATAATAATTTGATTATTTCATTATTTCTTCGGAGTAATAATACACCTTTTACTAGTATTGGGAAGCAATCTTCTGGGATAAGTTTTGAATTTTGAAAAAATATACTTTTCTGTTTTATTCAAAAGAAAGGGACACCAACTGCAGCGTCTATTTAACCAACAGAAAAAACTGCACCAAAAACTTTACTTGGACACGTGTTTCAATAGCTAAGCTTATCATCATCATTGATACCGATATCGTTTTTGGTGCAGTTTTTGGTGTTTCTGTTGGTTTCTGTTTTATATTACAAAAATCACAAGATTTACTAAACTATTAGCAGTACAACGTAGGTATATAAAGAATTTAAATTACAATTCTAACAGATTAGCTCACCAATTGTTTCTCATAATTTACCAAAAAATTACAAACACTAAATATGCTTGACATTAAGGTTTTATTAAAATTTAAATCGGTTTTGATAATATTTGAAAAGTTTTAATTCTTTGAATTGCCCTTTCAACATTTATTTCCTACTTTTTAGTGAATAATTCTTTCTCTGCTGTTAATCTATATCTATCTGCGAGAATTGGAGGAATGAGTAATCTATATTTATTCTCATTACAAACATCTTGTATTGTAAAATCGCGATCCACCATCAGGGCTTCTGTTTGGGGGTTCTTAGAGAATCTAACAGAATATCAGTGATTTAGTATTTGTAATTAGTATTGAAAGTGAAAACATATGAAACAATAAAGTTGTATATTTTGGTGTACCGTGTGTCTCTGGCAAGACGCAACATAGGAATTTTACTATAGAAAAAAATTGAATTGATCCACTAAGGCTATGAAATTTTCGTATTGACGTATACGTTACAATTAATTGTTATTGCGTGTTCCTTATTGTAATATTCCCTAATTTAATTTTTGAAAATGAGTGTGTATACAATCCCTGAGAAAGTTCAAATGGTTAAGGAGGTATACAAAGGTGAAAGCTGTAGAAACACTTCTGCTTTGTTTGCTGCACTTTTTTTGGATCGGGAGAGAAACGGCAGTGTACACAAGCGTCTGAAGCAGGTTCAACAAAACCAGAACATGAACAACGATAAAGAAATCGATATACTCGATACTGTGCAACTTAACCCTAATATTAGTATTTGACAACTAAGTATCGACTGTGATGTAAATAGGTGTCGAGTTTATAAAATTTTAAAAAGCATAAACCGGTGCTGACAAAATGCAAGAATTTGTGAAACATTAATGGAGATTGCTTCACCGATAAATGTTTGTTCAATCTCAATGTAGTTTGTGGTATGAGCATGATGGGTGTCCAGCACATAATGCAATTGCAATAATATAACTTTTAAATTAAGCGCTTTTTGGAACCTCAATTGGAAGAGGTGGGGAAGTTACTTGGCCACCCAGATCACCAAGCTTGTCCCCCAACGACTTCTTTTTATTGCCTTACATATCTTCGAAGGTTTATACCGACACACCCCACGACACAATTGAGTATATAAAAGATAAAATTGTGGAAGTTTGCTTCAATATACCAGCAAATATGATTGCAAATGTGCAACAAAACTTCTATGACCAATTGGGGCACTTTTTAGCAGTAAATGGACAGCATTTTAAACAGTTTCTATAAATCAAGCACTTCGCATGTAATACCTATTAGCTTTCGTTTTTGTATATCCACAAACAAATCGGTTCTTTTCAGAACCACTAACACATTTATAAAAAAGAATTTTTAATGCGATGCAATTAAAACTTAAAACGACAATCAGTTTTAATAAAAAATCGTACTAAAATTACAACATTTTTTACAATTGTTCTTGGATGGTTTTAAAATAACAATTTTGTTATCTTGTTTGTTAACTTTTGGATTACAGTAAAACCTCAAATAGAAAGTCAAAAGAGAAATAGCTAATTAAATAATTTAAAGCACAAACCTTTACGCTCTCATTATTCATAACATTAAGAACCTTAATCGGGCATTTTCTAAAAGTAATCATTAATCTCATGAGTTTCAAATAATTGTTTACGATCAAGAAGCTAAAAATGTATAACACTGTCCAATTCTGGGTTATACTTTACTTCGGTGATTCCGAATAAAGTCCTTAGAACACCAACTTCTGTTTATCTGTAGAGACCTGTAGTAGAGACAAACTACTCAATCCATACTAATCGAAATATCTGTCTTATCTATAATAATAACTGTATTGGCTTAAAATAAACTTTTAGCTTTAGAATACATGCATATTCTTGCAAGATGCACGTATTATGTCTAATAGTTTACACACAGGTCTACAATACAAGAAACTACTTCTTTAACCTCAAATTCAATAAGAACAGGTTTTTTGCCAAAGTATTTTATTATTCTTGTTTCAATAGCTATATTAAAATATAAAAGCAACTGAACATTGATTAGAATTTTTGTAAAATCACAAAATACTAAATACTTACTTTTACAAACTTAAAGAATAATATTTACATTTGAAGAAAGATTAGACATTCTACACTTGCTCTCTCTTTCTAACTTCAACAAAATGCAATAGTAGATCAAATCATTCAAATCATAGCAATAGTAGATCAAATCAAATTTTTTCTATAGTAAAAATCCTATGTTGCGTTTTGCGTTTTGCAACAACAACAATTATAAGTTGGACGTATGAGTACATAAAGCAGACTACACTATTCTATAGAGCGCAATGTATGGTACTGATAATACGGTGATAATACACGTTAAAAGTGAATTCTAAAATTTATCTTTTAATACATTACATTGACAACATCCCATTCTTTTAAAAAATGATGGACATTACATGACTTAAATAATTCTACATTGAATATCGATTCCTCATACCATTCGTTATTATAAATTATTGCTCCTTCTGTTGAAACACCTACCAAGAACTTTACAAAATTCTTTGAATGTTTGTTGACATTTGCATCCTTATCTCAGTGCTATCTAAAACTACAACAACTTTTTCCTGAAAGACTCTTAAACAAGCAGGCATCTGATATCATTCTCGAGAACCTTGAAATAAATAATTTTGGATACAACAGCACTGCAAATACATAAATTGTAGCCGCGTATAGAAAATTACAGACATGTGAGTAATACTTAAACGATAAAAACTGGATAATTTTTTTAATGTGTACCTTTTTTTTTAAATGTACAAGTGTTAAACGTGATTTATCCTCATCAGTTAATCATTTTAACTTGTTTGTTTTTATTGGTATCTTATTCTTTCTGTGCATTTTAGGCTTGACATGACTGATGAATGAAGAAATTCATACAATGTTTGTAAAATATTTGAAATCATCGCTTTTTGATAAGGATTTGAAGAGAAAGAACCGTCTATGACGTTGGTGTGTTCCTCATTTGCATTAAAAAGTTTTCTTGACATAGTCTGTATTGCCACTTCTTGAACAGATGCTAGTCTGCTAATTTTATTATATGAGTGGTCACAAAGATTTTTACTCTGCTGCTGTTGCGTTTCCAATGAAGATATAATTTCTATATACAGTGCTTTTCATTTAACATTGGCCATAGAATTTTTCATGTTAATATATCAATCCCATAATAACACTTTTTTTCTGACATCTGGTATAAACCATTTATGCTAGTAATAATTAAGTGGTAAAATGTCTATTAGAAAATATTCTTAGACTCATTAATTTAATAAAGAAAAAATATTGTCTCGGTGAGGATTCGAACCGACGAGTTTAGGGATGTTTGTAGTTTGACTAAGTTACTATAGTAACGAAATTGTCATTCAAATTTTGTTTTTTAAATTTGAGACATTTGGACACGTTTAATTTATAAATATTGAACAGAACATGTCAGTTTATACCGTAAAAGAAAGAGTTCAGATTGTTTTGGAGTACATACGAGGTGCTTCAAGTCGTGAAGTTGCGGCTTCATTTGCAGCTTTGCATCCAAATCGTTCAGTACCAAGCAAATCTACAATCATAAATATCGTTACCATAGTAACAAAGTCAAATTACAAAAGTCCCTACACACGTCAGTTCGAATCCTCCCCGAGACGATATTTTTTTTGTTTTTTTACTTAATTAATGAGTACAAGAATATTTTCTAATACACATTTTACCACTTAATTACAATTAACATAAATGGTTTATACCGGATGTCCCAAAAAAAGTGTTAACATGGGATTGAAATATTAACATTAAAACCTATGGCTAATGTTAAATGAAAAGCACTGTATTTATCTTTACTAGTGTTTCCCAATTCTACAGTTAGTTGAACTTCTAAATACTTAAATTTAATAGATTCTTTATCAATGTCTTCAAAAAATGGCATTGGATTAGAGACTTCATTTTCATAAATAGTAAAATGATTTTTACAGATATAGGTGTTTTTCGTTATATTGTGGATGTTATAGTTATTCACAAACCAAGTGCGGGAAGAAGGTTTTCCTGTATGAGCGTTTTAAAGCACGAGCGAACTTAGTGAGCCAGGGCTTTAATAGAGCGAATGCTAGAATAATCTTCCCGCAAATGATTTGTACAATGTTTTTGTAACGAGCAATAAACGATTAATTAACAGAAGCAATCATTTTGTATTAAAATAAAAATTTAATAGCATTACCTTCGATTGATGAAATTTTAGAGTGCTATGACAATTGACGTTTCCTCTCTAAAGAAAAAAACGGTACATATTTTTTGTCAACAGTAATTGATTTTGAAATTATTTCTCATGTTTTTTTTATTGAAAAGTGTAGAAATTAAAATCTTTTTCAATCGCTCACAAACGTTTCACATCTTTCCATTAGCATCATCCATCTAAATTTTTGCCGCACACAAATTTCCGCCCCTGATATTTAAACCCTTCAAACACCCTTAAAAGTTTTTACCACTGAAATATTTCCCCTCTAAAAAATTTCGTCACCAAATTTTTAGTTCCTGTAATTTTATCTACCCCTCCTCTTACCTTTGCTTCCCCTTCCAGTTCTGTTGAACCACTCTCTTCCCTCGGCCCCTATACTTCCCATTCCTGAATCCCTACAATTTGTTATTTGTTAATTTACGAAGGCAGTTAAGGTATTTTAACATCACTTATACTTTATTGTCCATAAATTGCAAGTAAAGGAAATGTCAATTTAAACTTCTAAATACGTCATATCATTCAAAAATGCACCATTCGAATTATGATTTTGTTACGCAGTGTTGCTAAAAGGAAACTAAACGAATATTAAACGAAAAATATACAACACACAAATATCTTTATTAAACAAATTAAATTCTACGGTGGGTATATTACGAACAATTACAATCTTCGTTAAAGTTCCAAGCACTTCGAATACAATTACAACACATGTATGTACAGGGTGAGTCAGTTCAGTGTTCCCTTGAGGAGATTCGGCCATTTCTCAACATTTTACAGGAAAAGTAACTAAAGGTGTCGAGCTCGAATTTTGAGAAAATTTGAATGCCGCAAACCGCATCCTGCTATATTTTCAAATAAAAAGATACGTTTTTCACATTTGGTCCAAAACAAAAACTGCTCATAACTTTTTTATTAATAAAAATTTTTGATATCTGTTTGCGCATTATACAAGCACTTTTTATATATACTCTTAAAATAATGTTTTATTGCTTATTTATCAAATTTAATTTTTTATATGGGAGCCATATTTAATTTGTTTGTCATTAGATTTCTTATTTTTGTAGATTAAAAAATGTAGCATATGTCATGGTTTTGTTTCAAAGTTAGCAAAACAATTTTGTGTAAAAAAAATTTTTTTTAAGGCGCAGGAAGGTATTATATATTTTTATTTTCTTTCTAATTCTAATTGTAATACTACCATAATATATATTTTTGTTCTATAAAGCCAACGCCTGCACCTTAAAAATTTTTTTTTATAAAAAAAATGTTTTTACTAATTTTTTACAAACAAAACCATGAAATATGCTACATTTTTTTAATCTACAAAAAATAAAAAATTATTTAAAGATCATTTCTGACTACCCCACTGGTTTTGTATTTAAAAAGTGCCCGTATAATGCGCAAATTTTAAAAAATTTTATAAATAAAAAGTTATGAGCAGTTTTTGTTTGGACCAAATGTGAAAAACGCCCTGTATCTTTTTTATTTTAAGATATAGCAGGATACGGTTTGCGGCATTCAAATTTTTTTAAAATTCGAGTTCGACACTTTTTTTACTTTTCCTGTAAAATGTCGAGAAGTGGCCGAAACCCCCAGGGAACACTAAACTGACTCACCCTGTACGTATAGTTAACAAAAAAAAGAACATTTAAGGTTATTTGACGTTGTTTCGACTAAGACACAGACTTCTAGCTCCAAATGTTCTATGTGATACTGCACCCAAGTTATGACGGCAACTTCTATAATTTTACAATGGTGATTTTTTATTAATTTATTTTTTTTATATTTTTTATTATTTATTATCTTCACTATTTGCTTATTATTTAAACTACTAATCAGTTGAAGTGGCCATTACTTCACTGGCAAATGTTGTTAGATGACAATTAACGTGTTGTTCTCGATGTCCTTCTTTTTCGAAAATATACATTAAGATTCATCGTAACCGACATCGCACAATTTATGGTTAATACAAAAAATTAAGATAAGGATAAAACAATGTGTCCATTATGTTCCTTATTTATGTAATCCTCTTCGACAAACTTGTTCCCGTTTCTTCTCACAAATACTTTCAAATTCTAACTAGTTCCGCAATATCAGTTTAAAATAGTCTCATTGCCACCTTCTGTACAAATATAATCTACATAAGTATAACCTTGAAAATCAACAAGTATTATATAATTAATCGTCCTGATTTTTAATAATTAGTGATTGAACCCTGTACGAACAAAGTAAGCTACAAATTTCATGTTGTTCCATTGTTATATTAAGTAAGATATTTTTTCCCAAAGTATCCAATGGTTTTCTCGCCTTTAATGACCATCAGAGATTGAGAAGAAAGTTTAGGTGTTGAGGGTTGCATTTGTATAAGTAATGACAATGTGTTGCCTATAAGAATGTAATTAAATATAACCAAATAAAATGTTATCTAATTACTGTATTACCTGAATTCGTAATTTTTGTATAGTCGCTCTTAATGTCCTTATTTAAATTGCGAGTGAAATAAAAAAAAAACAGACTTTAAATTAAAGACTCTCTTTAAGTATATTATTCAACGGTTGTAAATATATTTATTATTCAAGCCTAGAATTTAACTAAGCTATCGATTTGATATAATAATGCACATACCTAAAGGCAAAAATTAAATATAATCAACTTCTGCGGTATGGAAAATTCGTTAACAATCCTTTAACGAATATTTATCAAAAGCCTTTAACCTTTGTTAAAGCATACGAACTGTTTCAATACATGTTACATAAGGTATACATTACAACATTCTATACATATAACCGTATTCAGACCCTCGAGCCTACTTATGATTAAATTATTTATGAGTTCTCTGCCAACACAATCTTAGATTATTAATATAGATTTTTTTAAACCAAAGGTTTTCTTGCAAATAAAATATTTATTCTTGATAACGGTTTTCTGCAAACAAATCCTACAAAATCAATAAAACTAACATAAAATCAAACTCGGGGCAATCAAAATGTACCAATTTCAAAGTTTACGATTTTCGACTAGTTAAATTACATAACTTAATAAGATTTCTTCAAGTTGAAGGATACAATTTTATAGTGTTTTATTTGGATAAACTATCAATAAAAGTCCGATTTCTTAGCTTCGTTAACAAAAAAATCACCTTTTAAGGTAGATATTTTTGTATAGTAAAACCGATTTCTCAAAAATAAAATTATTCGATGTATTTCAAACCTTAAATTTATTTTTCTAATTGTTTGAGTTTAAATAAAATTATACTTTATCAACTGTAGATTTTTTTTAAATTAGTGAAAAATTAGAACAAACAAAGAAACGAAGTTTAAAGTCCGGATGAGGATAAATGTATTTAGGTAGATAATGGAAGAAAAACCAAATAGTCTCGAAACAATAATTGAATTGTGCACCTAACGATCACAATAGTTAAATAGCAGAGCGTGTCGTAATGAAAAGTTTTTAACATTTAGAGTTATTATAAATTTAAGCTCGTATGTGATATATAATTAAACAAATACTATATTTAAAAAAACTTTTGTAAGGGAATTTCGGAGAATTCCAAGGAAATTCTCAGGATTTTTAAGGGAACTCTTGTTCTCTTTCGAAAGTGCACATGCGCAAGACGTGCGCAGAATCACGCGATACATAACCTCTCAATAGTGAATTTTACATCGGTTATTTAAAAATACTAGGTAAGTACTTTTCAATTAAATTAGTTCAATTAAATGTTGTTTATTACATTAACGTTCTGTTTTATAGCCGGTAAATTAGATATTTAATTGAAATTTAGGTTTAATGAGAATCACATGACTAATTTCAGCCGATAAGATTTTATAAATATGATCTTAATGCAATTTTAAAGTTTAAATTCAAATGAAATCAGTTAGAAAAATGCATTATTTTGTGTAACGTTTTAACGAGTTAAAGTGTATGACCCGATTCCGCACACTATCGTTTCAATAATTTGTTAATATTTTTTCTATTTTAGAAGAAAAATGATTTAATTTTTTTTAAATTGACACTTTCTGACCCAAAATATAGAAAATTTTAATCTTGATTGTTAGGTACACATAGACATAAGACATAATAATGCAAAAAAATCGAAATGTGATAGTTTTTTTATTATTTATTTTAATTATAGAAATCTTGTGAATGAACCCATATAATTATGGAAGGTTTCAAAAAATTAGACAAAAATGACATCTTTACAGAAGCAGAAGTAGATTTGGAAATTTCAATTCCAGTATTTTTGAAAAATGTGTTGAAATGATGTGGTTTTGAAAATGGAAATATTATGGCCAATATTACGAAAACGGATTATCTACAAATGTAACGATTTATAAGGGGCAGTGCCATACAATTAATCTCCAGTGCAAAATGCAAACAATTTTATGGCATTTTTATCAGAAACCAGAAGCATTCCAGTTTCTACCAGACCATAAGAAAATCATTAATTTACTTGTTTCATTTACAAAGAAAGATTTAAGAGGAAAACAGTTTCTTAACCGCCCAATGAGCAACAAGAGGACGCCAACCAACAACATACTTATTTTGAGGAATCCAATGAAAATGCTCCACTAAAAAGTGTTTAAAGTTTGATCGATACTAAAAAAGGTAGATATCTACAACTCATGGTTTCACAAATTACAACTATTATGTATTCTTATCTGTTGTCTACACTATATTGGCATAATTTTGACTCTTCAGATTACACCAATTTGTCTTTCAGCAAATTTAATAGAAGAAAATGCCCAATGTCTCTGATTGTGAATGTGTCAGTGGAATAAATCTAAGTGTTCAAAGGAAGAAGAATGGAATTACTTCAAAGGAATAATTTGTCAACATTGTTTTTCAATCAGGAATTGATAGAGGCAATTTGTGTTGTAGAATTCAATGTTTCTGTGCAAGTGTAGTGACAATTTCAAAATGCGCCAAAAAGGAAAACTATGTTCGACAAGATGGATTTTCGGCAACATTCAGAAACATCTCTTAATGCATTTAAATTTGATGTGAGTGCTTTGGAAACACACATTTCCAACAAGAAAGAAGCAAATCAAAAACAGTAAAAGATTTAACACAATATTTTAAACCGAAAGAAGGTAATGAAAATAGAAGACGTAAAAAATTAACATTATAAGTAATGTAATCTGCTAACGGTCACTTGAAATAGTAAATGGAACAATAAATATCAAAGGTACGAAAGACAACGGAGGAAGTGAGAATCTCAACTTGATAACATTAATCAATTAACCTTAACAAATTTTTTTCTTATTATTAACCAAATGGAAGCTGAAGCTGAAAACATCATTAAAAAATAATGAAGAACGGAATTGGCAAAAACATTAGAGTGACAAGTACAAGCAGCAATTAAAGGAAAAGATTTGCACTGCAAAAGTTATCTATGGACATAAATCAATATGATGACACCATAAAAAATATTCACTTTACTCATTCACATGCTGGAGGATCTCTAATAAATTTGAAACATTGCACTCAAATCTTAAAGGAGTTATTCCATCTATAAGCTGCATTAAAATTTTTTGACAAATGTTCTTAATTAGTAACTGATGAGGGTAGTTTGATGGTTTACGTTTATTTCTGGACTACAGAAATTTTACCAAATATTATATGGGTAAGGGAAGATGCCACCAGAATCACAAGTAAAGTTTAGTATGGACCAAAATTAAATAAAGTGTTATAGTTTACAGTACCACTAACGGACGGTTTACGTCAAACTGAGAGCTTTTTGGCAACCTCAGCAAAGGCAATACAAGATTTTTTTCCGAATGCCATTAAGGTCAATTATGTTCATTTAGTTATGGTGCAATCGTTAGACTCAATGGCATCACCTTATTGATTGGCTTTATTTGGCACAGAAAACAAGTTCACTAGTAAAGATATTTTGCCGTCATTAACTACTACTAGTTAGTTCAGCTGGGATTGGTACAGAGCTTTACAACAAATAATAGCGACATATTACAACGACAAATACTTTTTGGTGATATCCGATCTAAAGAGAGAGGAATAAAATGAATTTTGAAGAGGCGAAAAAAATTTGTAGTGAGCATTTTTGCAATCTCCTCAAACAAATGCCTAACAACCAATTCAATATTATCTAAAATTAATGCGTTTGATAATAAATTCGTTTATTGATCCAGATATGAAATTAAAAAAATTCATTTTTGATACATAGTACTGTGTGTTTTTTTTACGCGTTTGGAGTTGTTGGATTTCTGAGAATCCTACATATAAACAGAACAAAAACGTTATAACATAAAACTGAAAACTGTTACACCCGTATAGAACTAAACACTCATAGTCTTATGGTCGATTTATAATCAATATTTAACACTTAACATTTATCACTTAACATTTAACACTTAGCAATTAAGAAAACAAACAAATGGATATCCGTATAACCATTTATGCTTTACATTTAACATTTAACAATTTCTCATGTAAGAGATGGTCATCTTTTATCTTTTCATTTAGCATTTAAGAATTTTTTCTCACTCAAATAAATATAAAAATTCCACATATACAGAGTTTTTACAATTAGGTCTAATATAAACAGAGCATATCATAAAGATACTTCCTTTAAAATTAATACTGCAGATAACACAGTTTAAATCATTAGTAGAGTAGGTACTAAGTAGTTTCGGCCTGAGATAAGAGTTGATAGCCAACAGAACTCCACTTCCTTTTCTAGAGCCCTCGCCTGGCTTATTAACACGGCACAGAGTGTACCTTGAGTCAAACAGCTCATTATCTGAATATGCCATCATACAACCAAGTTTTACTTAGAGCAACAACATCGTAATCATTTGCAGTAACAGACTTATAGAATTCTTTAGTTTTTGTTCTTAGACCTCGAACATTTTCATAATAAATTGTTAAATTATCACTGAATATAAATAAAGAAAGAATATTATATAATTATTGCTTAAAAATTTTGTTCAAATCTTGTTTACATGTTACTATTTCAATTTTGGAATTATCAGTCTGTCTAAGCAAAATTTTGCCTCCACTGACCCACACATATTTTGAAGAATGATGAATAGGTAGGCCAAGAATCTCAATAGAGTTTAACCTCAATTCTTGATTTACTGAGCCCAATTTGTTTTTTAATTCAATAACTTAAGATTTAAGAAACTTATTTTCACCCAAATTTGATTCAATTATTTCGTGTTGATTCTGAATCAATTTGTTTTGATTATCCAACATCTTACTATGCTCATCTACTCTATCATTGCAGAAATTAATTGATTTATTAATTTTTTGTTCCAATTTATTATGAGATTAACTAAGTTTCTTAATCTCACCTTTTAAATCCTCAATTTGAGTTGAGTGAAAAAATTTTTAATTTCCTCAATGTTGTTTGGATCTTCAACAAATCTTGAATCAGTCCTGCATAATCTGTTTTGTTTGATACTATAAGTACCGATGATATTTCAAAAATTGAAAGTAAATATAATGAGTTAAAAATAGAATACTCCTCTTAGTGTTCCAATAGAATATTTTTATTTTTCAGAATATTTATTTTCTTTATTTTTAAAAGTAGTTTAATGACTGTTTACTATTTTATAAATGAAGTACGGATTTTTGTTATGCCTTCTCCTTCAGAATTTTTAATAGATGTTTCGTACCTAATATTGGAAGTTTTAATAATCGTGTCGGAAGAGTGAGATATACGATAAATTAAACTCGAGTCGTCCAGGATTAACATCTCGATGATAAGATGGATGGCAAATCCGAAAATGACCGCTATTCTATACACCAAATGATCAACATTTTTTAGATAATGGGTGGCCATGACTTTTAAACGCTGACAGAATTTTTTGGCTATTGATGATGTCAGCTAATAAACGTTAATTTATTGTCATTGTTGACCAATTTTGGTCTTTGACCAATTCTAATAAAAAGTGTGTACAAAATCTCAATGATTGTTTCTATGCCCTAAGTAATTGTTGATCGCTCGGTACAATTTAGTTCACAATGTTTGCTTTATACAGAAAGTATTGCGTATAGTATCAAATTCATAAAATTGTAAAAACCTGAATATATTTTAATGAGTTTCATAGTGACGCATCGGGTATTTCCATCAAAAGCTTTTTTTTAAATACTAGCTTATACCTACCAACGAATTTCAAAAATTTTGAGGAGATTCCTACAGAGATTTCATAAGGTTTCACAAGAAATTCCTAGAATTTCCCAGAGAATTTGCAGGATTTTCCAAGGAATTTATTGGATTTCCCAGGAAATTTTCAGGATTTTCTAAAAACTTGTAGGATTTCCCAGAGAATTCGTAAGATTTCCTATAGAATTCGCAGGATTTCCCAGTGAATTTTTGAGATCTCTCAAGAGATTTGAATATTTCCAGGAGATTTCTAAGAATTACTTTTTAAAAAAGGATTTCTGGTGTACACATTTTTATAACGTGTCTATCCCTCGCATTGACATAGTTCAAAGTAACTGCACCACACAGATTCACAAATTAAAAATAATTTAGTCTAAATTTGTGAAAGAACTTTAAAGCCGTTATGAACTTCTATCTTTCTACGTGCCTCGTGCTTACGTTGGCATAGTTTTTTCTTGTAGTTTTTTTTCTGTATTGTGGACTCGGAATAGCTCTTAACTACCTAATTAACGAATATTCATATTAATGGGCGATGTCGCAAGCCTCATTGAACAGCGTTTTAGGTTTTTCATTTCCTAAACAAGAAATCTCAATTTTATTCATAGTTTGATTAAAGGCGAGTCACGTCACGTCATATTGATCAAAATTCAAAAAATTGTCAAGATTCATTCATCTGCAAGACGAGGTCTAGTAAATACCCGTTAATAAAGATCTTTATCGCTTACACGTGACACGTCAATTAAATGAAAACCATGTAACGCACTATATGCTAATTATTATCAATTTTAACAACTGTTGTGTTAGTCTCAGTGCGCACAACAATGATACTAATTATGATCGAACTGAAGCATTACTAATATTGTATATGTTACGGTATGCATAAATTTATTACGCGGAATTAAAATAGGAACCTCTGGCTTTTGAATGAAAAAACAAAATTCATAATTATGGAAAGTAAAGCCTAATCCTGATGCTGGTGTGAAATAATTCAACGAAATACTATTGAATTGTAAAGCAACCCGGCATATTTAGCTTTAAGAGGATTGCAAACGAGTCAACTGTTAAACGATTTATTGCAATATAATGCCGACAATTTTCTACACTAGATGAATAATATTTATGCAAACTGATATTTGATTTAGAAAAAATAATTATTTAAAATAGATGTACTTGTTTTATGCTCTGGTTTGAAGACAGCAGCAAATTTCGGTTTAAGGCGTACACATTCGAATCCTTTTGACTGTATATGTAGATGAACTTGAATTTCTCTTATATATTTTACGTGCTCCAACAAACTTGATCTTTTGGCATGAACATGTTAAACTTTATCTCGAGATTCACAATTACTGCTTTACGTAATTAGAATTTGAATAATAAAGGATTTGCTTACACGCTTATATATAATTCTGTAAAATATATATATTGTGATATATTGAGAAGGTACTTAATGTACATTTATGTTTAAATTAAATTATGCTTAAATAAGTATATAAACAAATATAAAATACATTATTAATTATAACGCATAAAGATAATTCCAACACAACGAAATTAATAAAATAACCTAAAGTTACGATATTATTATAACTACCGTAGCTTATAAGGCATAATTACTTGTTATAAACATATTTGTATACATATTTTCTTTGCCACTTTTTTAGTTTTAATCCAAAAGTTTTTGATTTTTTGTCAGAAATAGTAAAACTTTCCCTCACTAGTTACTAGATGTATACATCTTTGAAACTGAAGCCCATGGTAACACTGGTGACTCTATATTAAATTAGAATTTAATCATACACAGTCATAAAAAAATATTTTTTTTAAATTAGATCAAAATCTAATATCTAACACATAACAGAACATGATTTCTTATAAGTCGTATGATATTGCAGAAGCATATAAGTGCTGGCTTACATTCTGGTTATAGTATGGGTCTAATAAAGTAAATAATTACATACAATTTGTTCATTTTTAAGAAAGATTATTATAACACCCATCTAAAATTAAGAATTTGTAGTTAATCACAAAACTTATTTAAATTTCTTTATAGTGCTTACAAAATGCTCAAATGTGAAAATCGAAACATTCGAGTATCGAGCCATCATCAAGTACTTGTATTTAAAAGGGTTAAGAGGTAAGCAGATTTACGAAGATATGCTTAATACCCTTGGTGATCAATGTCCTTCGTATGCGACCGTCAAAATTGGAATGCAAGCTTCAAAAGAGGTAAATTTTCCATTGAAGATAATGACCGATCGGGAAGGCCAGTTTCTGTGTCAGTCCCCGAAAATATCGATGCAGTTCATGACATGATTTTATCAGACCGTCGAATTGGGCTAATACGGATATCTGAAGCACTGAATATTTCATACAAACGCGTTCATCATATGGTTCACGTCAATTTGGACATGAGAAAATTGCTGCAAAATGGATCCCCAAATGTTTGAATGTTGACCAAAAGCGTGCAAGGGTAGAAGCATCGCGTTCGATCTGTGCTCGATTTGAAAACGATGTAGATTTCTTAAACCGAATTGTTACTATGGATGAAACTTGGGTACATTTCTACGATCCAGAAACAAAGCAACAATTGATGGAATGGCGATACTCTGGTTCTCCAAGACCTAAGAAGTTTCGTGTCCAAAAATCTGCTGGAAAAGTTCTTGCTTCAGTTTTTTGGGATTGCCATGGAGTAATCATGATTGATTTTTTGGATAAAGGTAGAACAATAACTGGAGATTACTATTCGACATTACTGACCACTCTACGGGAAAATATTAAAGAGAAAAGACGCGGAAAGCTATCCAAAGGTGTTTTGTTTTTGCAGGACAACGCCCTTGCACACAAATCTCATGTTGCCATGCAAAAAATTCGTGATTTAGGGTTTGAATTACTAGAACACTCCCTTATTCACCCGATTTGGCTCCGTCCGACTATCACCTCTTTCCTCAACTGAAAAAAAGTTTAAAAGGTCGTACATTTTCTTCCAACAAGGAGGTAATAGAAGCTGTGGAGGTCTGGTTTGCAGAGCAAGAAGAAACATTTTTTTGAAAGGTCTAGAGACGTTGCAGGTTCGCTGTAATAAATGTATCCAATTAAGAGGAGAATATGTTGAGTAATAAAATATTTTGACATTGAAATTTTGTTTGGTTCTATAGTAGGCTAAGAATTTTTCAATATATCCTCGTAAAGCGAGAAACATCACCAGAATCACAACAAAATTTTCTAAATTACTTAGTTATCTTTAGTAACTGACGTATAGTGTATTTCTATTTTTGATGCAGAATTAAATAAAGGCTCACAATTTAGCAAAATATAGAAGCGGTTTCATTTATAAAAAAACCAAAATGAAAACTTTGTTTTTAAACAACTTGTATATTTACGTTTACTGTCAATAATAAATATTAGCGTTTCTAAACCAAAGATATTTTACTTACCTGTACAGAGCATGCGGACGTGCAATATAAAGAGGTATTATTTTATTTTTTGTACTCATAGCTTAAGATTACTGATTTCCGGTTATTCTCGATGCACGGGAAGTTCCATTTCTCGCACCGCGGTGTTTTTTAGTTTCCGAGAGAATAGGGCAATTTTTGTTAGGTTGGTATTAGTTGACAACGCAAAGCAAGTTGTCAAGCAATTGGCGGGACAGTGCTCCCAACTCATATTTCTTGTAAACAAAAAAAACTAAGCAGCTGTGAATTTATTTATTTATGAATTAATACTATACCCAGCTAACATGATAACGTCAAAACCACGTAGAAACTAGGTTTTTTGTGACCAGATAAGTCGAACAACGAATGATCGACGTCGAATCTTACGTGATTGTTCAACCAATTATAAACAGATAACAAAAGACGTCGATTTTACTTATTTTTAACGTTTATAATAACCAAACTAAAAATTCTATTTAGCCTGTTCTTTTTTATTTTTAAGCCATAACAACGTTACATATGTTAAATTACAACTCTGAAATGTACGTATCACATGCACCAAATTCTTTTTTTTTCCTAAGTTATTTATTGTCACTAGTTGGTAATAACAAATTTATCAACATGCAACACTGACGTATGACATCAATAAGTACTAAATGCGCGGTAAACGATAGGTACTTTAGCGTGTATAACGCCTATACGGCCTGTTTTTTACTGTTTAGATTTTCGTGATGTGCTGTATGTAACACATACACGTTTTGAATGTTTTGTTATTGCTGGTTATTACATTTATTATGGGTAAGTATTGTAGAAAACACCTAACCTCATTAATCTATGATGCTAAAAATTAATTGCAGTTTTAATGATTAATTCAATTGTACATGTTATTCAAATCTATATATGTGTACAGTTTTATTTATATGAAGCTTTGATTGTCAAATGTGACAAATAATTATTAAATATTTATTTATTTGTACAGTTGCTGATTATAATGGGGACATTCGTAGGAGTACAATTTGATGACAGTGACGGGGCAGGTATCGCACTTATATCTAAAAGTTGGCTGACACCTCGGAAAAGGCATACCTTTTGGCCACCGTATAAAACCCAAAATCTATATAACAAAGCCCTAAAAGCACACGAAGTTCCAGTAGAGGATTATTGGCAAGTGTGCGTAGTTAAGAAGTGTTTCTTTGAATGTGGTAAATAACAAACAATTTTATACTAATAACATTTAATTTGAAGATATAATTTGTTTTTAGATGATTATAATAAATCTGAAGCGAAATTAAATCAGGTACAATACAGTTCAGATATTGCATCGTCTGATGTTCTTTCTGATTGTGAAGAGCCTCCGAAGAAAAAAAGTTGTATACCGAAACCAACCTCATTTTTACAATCTCATTCAAAAAAAAATGAAAGGCGTTTTGTAGTAGATACATCATCAGATGAAGAAACTCGTGAAGAAACTTCATGCATGAAAAGGCCCCCAAGAATTAATAATAATTTTGAACAAAGAGGTATGTAGCCATATAGTGAATTATGTATGGCTTTTAATAATTTGTATAATTTTATCAGGAGAAACATTTGATTCTTCAACCAAATAGTCCATCTATTATCACTTACTCCCGTGAAAATTTACAAGGAACACCTACTAGCAGCATGCTGTCTCAAAATGACACTTTACGTGCTTCTATGCAAATAACTTCTAATACTACTCCACATAGCTTACCAGGCCCCAGTAACACAGGTAAGCATTTATTTTCTCACCTAATTTTTAATTTGTTGCAAATTATATTTTCTGTTTTATGCAAGATTTTTCTAAACTTGTATGTAATCAATTTTAGAGAATTTAACAATTTCTCTGCTTTTGAAATTACAAGAACAAAATAAACAAATTTTGGCACTATTGAATCAACAATGTAAACAAAATCGACATTGGATAGTACTTTGCCAGATAATATTCCTGTACAATTTCCCATAAATTCTTTCGAATACATTAATATATTGGAAAACTATCTTACAAACAACAATAAATTTGAGAAACTTGTGAGTAATTTATCTATTATACAATACTCTATCTATTATACAATATTCTAGTGCTTGTTTTTATCAACTCTTGGTGGAAGGCAGTTAATAAATATTACGAACAATATTCTTAGATACTTACTATCAAACAATATTGCTAAAGAATTTAGTTTTTTGGGTCTCGATTAGGGAAGAAAGCATTCAATGACTTAAAATTGAAAGCTTTAGTTGTTGGTAAGTTTTAGTTGTTGGTAAGTTTTTATTTTATGGTTAATTTTTACTAGTACTCTTCCATTTTAGAAGCTGCTAGAAAAACATCATCTGAGTCAACCACAGCAATCGAAAAAGTTATTAAAGACTGGTTAAAATATGCTCCACAGCGAGTTAAATATCAACCAAAGCGACAAGTGACAAATGTTATTTAGGGAACTACTAGTTCGGTATGTGTATTTTTTTAAAATGTCTAAAGTAACGCGAAAGAGGAAAGAGGTAGTTGGTGTAAGACAACTGTATAGACGTATTAAAGAAAGTAAAGACAGTCTTAACTCTACTTTTGATCACTCCTATTGTAATGTCTTGAATAATGATATACCTACAGTTAAAACAACAGAAACAAAAGTGAATGTTATTAATTCTAATGAACATTTTCCAAGTTATGATAGTGTAGATTATTCTGTAACATTGTGTAACCACTTCATCGATAATGCCACTCAACTAATATGTAATGATAATACTAACATTAATGATGAACTTACTGGTGCTGAACAACTACATTTTGATGGTGATCATCAAAATGTCTATTAAAGAGACATCTCTTTAAAATTAAGGCATTGGGCAACTATAAAACATAATATACCACGGATAGCAGTTTCTGATTTGTTACATATTTTATCACCTTCACATCCAGAGTTACCTTTGGACAGTAGAACTTTATTAAGAACGCCGATCCATGTAATCACAAAATCATTAACGAATGGTGAATACTGCCACTTTGGATTAATAAAGGGTCTAAAAAATTGTTTATTGCAACATCATTCTACAGCAAAATTAAATAAACTACAGATTTGTTTTAACATTGACGGCCTTCCTCTTTTCAAAAATTCACTTATTCAGTTATGGCCAATTTTAGGTCAAATCAAAAATTTTAATAGTCAACCATTCGTAATAGGCATTTTTTGTGGTACTTCAAAACTCAATCCTTTATCAATATTTTTAGACGAATTTATAAACGAATTGTGTGAAGGAATAAGTAACGGATTTGAATTTAATAATAATGTAATTCAATTGGAAGTCCATAGTTTTGTTTGTGACAGCCCAGCAAGGGCGTACATTAAATGCGTTAAATCGCATAACGGTTACGCTTGCTGTGACAAATGTACGGAGCACGGCGAATATCGCGGAAGAGTTATTTTGAAAGGTACAACAGCTAAAAGAAGAACCGATTTGTCATTTCGACTCCAATTAGATGAAGACCATCACTTAGGGAATTCCCCATTGCTTCGTCTTCCAATTGGGTTAGTCACACGTTGTCCCATAGATTATATGCATAATGTTTGCCTTGGTGTACAAAAAAAGTTATTACACACATGGTTAGAAGGTCCTTTAAAAGTCAGACTAAGTGGTAGAATAGTAAAAGATATATCTGAGCAGTTACTTTCTTTAAAAAAATGTATTCCAGTGGAATTTAACCGTAAGCCAAGACCGCTTTCCGAGTTGCCTCGTTGGAAAGCCACGGAACTCAGAACATTTTTACTATATTTAGGTCCTTTAGTTTTAAAAAACAAAGTTGACATTGCTATTTATGAACACTACCTTCTCTTTCATTGCGGTATTACAATATTACTTTCCGAAAACATATTTCAAAATATGGTAACTTCGCCGAAAATTTATTAAATCACTTTGTATTACATTGTGAAGCATTGTACGGTTTGGAATATTATGTATACAATGTGCACCTTCTATGTCATTTGTTTGAGGATGTTAAATTGTTTGGCCCACTGGACAATTTTTCAGCATTTAAATTTGAGAATTTTCTGGGACACTTAAAAGGTTAGTACACTCACCAACTAAACCTTTACAACAAATTTTTCGTCGATTGTACGAAATAAATTTTCATTTGTTTCTGACAAATCGCTACAACAGGAAAGTAACGAACTATCTGCACAGCAACACACAAATGGACCATTGCTCTTTTAGGCTGCAATAATTTCAAACAATTAAAGAAGTTACAATTTAACGATTTTACATTTATGATTTGTTCACATTCTACTGCCGATTCATATTGCACTACTATTAATGGAGTGGTAGTTCAAATACATAATATTCTAAGAACTAGTGACAATAGAACTGCCATAATTGGAAAACAATTTCTATCATCTAAATCTCTTTACATGTATCCTTGTGATTCAAAACTACTATATATTTATGTAGTAGAAAATTTATCTCCGAGACTGCAAATGTGGTATATTACAGATATACTAGGACAAAGAGAATACATATGTCTCATTTCCTCTGGTTCACACCATATGATTTATTTTTAACCTTAATTTTAGAATTATTTTTATTTATTACATTTTATTATTTTGGATTTCAAAATATTGTTTTTTATTCAAATAATTACATATAGTTGCTATACGTTTTCATATCTATATAATTCTTATAGGCTTCTACACTTAAATTATCTTTTATTACAATGTTCGTATACTAATAGTTATTATTTACGTTTTCATATGTATTTTTGTATTTTATATTTCATAGGTGTATAGAATTTTATATTACTTTAATAACATGTTTATATGAGTAAAACTATTGTTTTAAATATATATGACTTTTATTCTTAATTTAAATACAAAAGAGAGCCTATTTTAAAGCATACGTTTCGTTAATATTACTAGTTGAAATGACGTCACCTTAAACGTCCAAGTATACGTATTAAAATGACGTTATTTCGATGTGACAATTGACCGTCTTTGTGACGTCGATATAACGTCACATTTTTAGTTTTGCGACGTCTTCATTCACCAAACTTCAACGTGGTTATGACGTTACCATGCTAGCTGGGTAGTTACTTGTTACAAAAAATAATATACCTAACTTTTTCGAACTCGTTAGGTTAATAACTATTTAGTACGGTTTTAATGCGCATGGGCTAAAAGGTATTTAAATTTTCAATGTAAAGACAAAGAGTATGTATGGGTATATTTCTAAATTTAACAATTAAATGCTTTTCTAGGGCTAGATGGCTGTCAATTAGTTAGGCTCATGTACTATATAGAAATTGTAAAAATAAACAAACCGTCCCTTAAATAGTTCCTATATAAGCTAACCTATTCATATTACACTTTGATATCTCATTCATATCTTCAAAAGATGTTTTAGAACTATTTGTTATTATTATGACAAAGAGCAGATTTAAAACTTTTAATTCTATAGTTAACAAATTAAATAAAAAAAGAAAAGTGATGAACTATGTACGTCTTCAGACCAAAACGGCTGTACCCATGATCGGAAACATTCATATGGAACATATTGCAGTGAAATGTTATTTTTTAAATAAATAAAAATTTATTTTACAATTAAAAATGTTCAAATAAAGATTTAAATTAAAAGTTTCCATTTAAATGAGAAATTAAATTTATTTAGAGTTTAAAGTAACTAAAAAGCCAATCTATATTTTAGTTATAAAATAATTTAGTTTGTACATAAATAAATATTTTCGTTTAATTAAAAAAGGTAAAAAATTTAGTAAGTAAGTTCTATTAATGGAGGTAATTAAAACAATGCGCAATGGACGTTATGTAGAATAAGTGTTATCGGAATTAATTTCCGAGAAAGAAAATAAATAACTCTATGTGCAAAGAAACAAAAGGTGCATTAAGTTTACCAAAGTTAACAGTGTACAAGTGTAACAAAACATAAATGTGAAAGGAAGTGAACTATAAGTGAGATGAAAATATTTTAAAGAAAATGGTGCTGGACGTTGAAGGTGCAAGAAGGGAGAAGAGGAGAGAGCGTGTCTCGACTTGAAATAGTTTTTTGGCATTCGAAACATTTAATTTATCAACATTCACGAATACTACGGATAACATTCATCGTTTGAATTCGAACTATACATTAAAGATAAAAATTACATTATCATTAAATATGGAAATTTGCGACCGTTAAAATTAGTATGATTGATCAAGAAAAAGTTCTGTAATAATTTCATAGTGCCCTCAACGAATAACAGCACGGTGACGATGACTTCAGCATCTACCAATTCAAACAAATGTCGGTTAAAATAAAAACGAAGCAGTTTAAAAAACTATTTTCTGTACAACGAAAATTATCTGCTTATGTATTGGTTGTGTTGCGTATTGTAAAGATTGCATTTTTTGCAAGTTTAACTTATTTGATAAACCAGGAAAAGAAGAATTTTACAAATATACCCCATTAAAAAATGATTGATGCAGTGATGTATACTCTATAAGAGTCATTCTAGGTAGAGGTGGGAAGAATGCACAACTCAGTAGGTTGTAATCGCCGACGTTTTACCCATCGTTGTGTGGGCTATATCAAGGCTGGAAATTTATTTACAACAATATACAAATTATACAATAATTGAAGAATGGCTTACATTAATTTAGACTAAGAGTGATAGATAGTTTGTTTGTATAAAAATAATGACCCGCAGCTACTCGAAAACTATAGACCAATCGCCTTACTATTGATTTTTTCTAAACTTTTGGATAAGCTCTTACATAAAAGCGTATATTGAATTTTTTGGAACGTAATAACCTACTATCTGGTTGTCAACGTGGTTATAGAAAACAATGGTCAACAACCACAGCTTAAGTTAGTATATTAAACACGATTTACAAACACCTAGATGATGGAAATAATGTTATGTCTGTTTTTATTGACCTTTCCAAGGCTTTTGATTGTGTACACATTAACATACTTATTCAAAAGTTAAATTTATATGGTTTAAGGGGTAAATGTAATAAAATATTGCACAGCTACTTAATTGGTATAGAAACCAATATGTCAGCTACTGTAATACCAATTCCTTTAAAGTATTGGTACAAAACAGCGTTTATCAATCAGTTTTTTGTGCCCATTATTGTTTTTACTGTACATCAATGATGTTGAGGATTGTTTAAATACAAATTATACTGTGCTCTGCTGATGATATTACTTTAATAGCTTTAAATTATATGTAGATGAAATGACAAACAAGTTATCCAATAACTTTCAACACTTACTTTATTACTTTAACTATTATAAACAAACACTAAATTGCAATAAAACAAATTCACTTCAATTTCATCTACAGAAACATAATTATACATGCAGTTCTTTAACCCGACAAATTTCCACTCACAAACTACGTGGTCTATATATAGATTTCTCTTCTTAGGACAAACATCTGAACTCAGTTAGTAAAAAAAACTATTCTGCTGCACAACGATTGTGTTCAATTCAGAAAAAGGCTGTTAGGTGAATGTTCAACTTGAAGTGTAGAGAATCATGCAAATATACTTTCAAAAGCAGAACATTCTAACGTTATCTTGTTTGTTTATTTTTGTATTGTTAATATTTGTCAAAATATTCTTAAGGATTTCTCTCCACTCACACGTGTTATACCAGGTATGGTTCAGACGCTGATGAGTCAAATCCATATTACATAGGAGTAACAGTTTAAAACAAACTTCCCCCATATTTGAAATCTAACTCGGTGCGTAAATTTGTTATTTATATTTAAAAGATACTGTTATGTAATGTATTTTATTCTGTAAAGGAATATTTTAACAGTGATATTGAATCTTTTCTCGTTTCAATTTAACATATTGTTACACTAAGAAGATAGAATTGTACCCGTTTCAGCCGAGAGAGAGGAGTGGGTTAAGACCTTGAGATATCTAGTATTAAGGGCTCCAAGTTGTGATAGCCTAAGAAATGAAAAAAACTAACGACGAACTAATCGGTAGTAGCAATTGTACACCTTACAAAAGAAGTAATTAAGGTGACACAGGGTTATAAGCAGAAAACGCAGCTTACAAATAACACGTTATATTCAATTACATAAAACAAATAATGTAGGACAAGAAACAATTCATAATTATCACAGCTGTAATATCACACACACAAAATTCAAGTGATTTGACAAATTACACAAATTAACGCAGTAAGTCACAGTAATTCGTGTAGTTCATTTGTACATGCAACGGTACGCCAATGAATTTAATTTAACCTATAAATGGTCAACAATTGCTCTTGTGCAATCTACAGTAATTATGAGTAAATGAGTTATGTAAGTGGTTACCTTTGCAATATAAAATCATAACTTTTAATTAGTTTGGAAATATTCAGAGGGAACGAGCCGCGACTGAATCCAACCGCAAACTGTGTACCGATATAATGAAAAACCTAGAAACGGTGGGTTAAAGAGGTGTTCTCAAACAACAGTATACCCTTAGACTACTCGTACAGAAAGTTAGCCGAAGGCATACGACACACGAGTATATTAAGCGTACAGCGCAATGTTCATGATAGCCAGTTAAAAAGTCTCAGACCCAAAATCACAGAAAGCTGATGGCACGTTTGTATTGACAACGTACTAAGTCTTGCTTTTAAAGTCTAAGTTTCCGAGATGCGACACTCCCTGGATAATAAAATAACGTTCAGACCTTTGCGATGACAACCCCTAGAATAGTCCAGTTGCTTACACATCGGTAACGATCCCTAAAGTGATTGTATCTCGATAGTTCCTCTAACGATCATCCACGAATAACGGTCCAGGTAATCCGCAAAAACTCGGCCGCTTGTCACGTAGCAGCTGTCACTACGCTGTCCAGGACATCGCAGCAACGCACGGAAACGGAGTGAATGGAAGAGAACAGCGACCACGACGAAGTAAAAAAATAAGAAAAACAAAAAAAACCTCCCTGAAGGCAAGATTGTAGCAGAATTTTAAAAGCCTGCTATATAATTCTTTACCTGCATAAATTTCGCCAAGAATTTAATAGATTTTCTTTGTATGGGAATGCTCGAGTAACGAGTTATGGTTGTCCTTTACAGGACATTTTAAGGAAACCGATTCCAAAAATTTCCGATGGTACTGAAATAGAATGGCAAAACACAGCGAGGCATTTCGCGAAGAAATGGCGTCACCCACAAGAACATAAACAACGGAAATTTTGAAATCGGTTATCTATTAAGGAATTAAATCCCCAAAATGATTACCAATCGAAACCAGAATGGCGCAAAAAATTTTGAATTTTTTTAACTACAACCATATCGGCACCTTAGAATGGAAAGTTGCCTATCCGACTAGATTACTATTTGATATCCTTTTGCTTTTAGGCAAAAATTGCATGTTTAACGTTTCAATATCTGCATTACAACATATTTGTTCATTAGTTTATTTTTCAATATGTATTATTATGACCTATCCTATATCAGCTATGATCTATATGGACAAATAAAAATAATATTATTATTACATATCATTATTTTTGTTTTGTATTTCAATTACTTCTCAATTGGGGTGAAAGGTCTTCCTTCACGGTTGTTATCGTAGTTCTGGTACTTCAGAGATAAGTCCTTGACTTGGTATTCTAATTCTTTTAATGTGAGTGTGTTTTCTAATTCAGTATCGCTAATTAAACATCTGTTCCTTTGGTGTTACATCTTTTTAATACATTTTTTGCTTTTTGGACTGCTCGTTCAGCAAGACCATTGATTCTAGGACGATTTGACTGAATATCAATGGTTTAAGTGGTTGGTCACTTTAAGAGCTGTTTGTTCTTTCAAAACTTGAAAGTCTATGAACCCTGAAAAACTATCAGTTATAAGCAAATATTCTAGACCTTTAAAATAAAATAAATTACTCGCGACCATTTCCCATAGTAACTCGGGTATTGATTTGTTTATTACTGGTTCTGCGTTATTTGAACATTGTGTTTTTTTATATGTCTGGCACTTCTTGATAAAATCACTGTGTCTGAATGTCGTTTTCTCCAATACAACTGTTGATGCGCACGTTTTAAGCAACTCTGAAGTCTTAGGTAACCATTATGAATTTGAATAAGCATTTTATTTATTAAAGACTTTGAAACAATGATTTGAACAAAATTCAATTGTAGTTAGCTGTTACGAGTTCTTTTCTTACACCTGGAAACTGCTAGTACTACGAAAACTTCTAAATTTCTCTCCGTGTCGTGTCGGTCGATTGTTCATCTTTATAATCTCTACTTAGTGTACCGGTTATTGGAATTTGTGATTCTTTTTTATAAACTACTACTGGAGCGTAATGAGTTACGTCCAATAAAATTCTTTTGCACTCTAGCTGGTGCTTATTGTATAGGCTTTTTAAAAGTCGACTCAAGGGGTTTTAATGCACACATTTTTGCCATAAACGTATTTGTGTTTGTTACAACCTAATCTCAAAGCTAATGCTACTGTTTTTATTTGAGTTCTTTTTGATGTTTTCTAATTGTAGCATAGTGACAGTTGTAAAATATATCATTTAAAATGTTTGGCAAAATTGCCAATGTCAAGATTGTAACGTTGAAACCAAGAGACGGTAGTTAATAAAAAATAAATTAGTTACATAAACCATTACAATCCTTTAATCTCTGCTCTAAATTTAGTTTACAAAAAGTTAATAAAACCGTAAATAGAAAAATAATACATGGCGCAGTCGTCTGAAATATAAAATAAAACAAAAAAACAAGTATACGCTATACTTCTAAACTGCGTGGAAAATAACTGTTTAAAACGTACAATATATTTAAATTTGAAGAAGGAAAAGAAGATTATCAAGCTGTTTTAAAAAAGTTGAAGAAGTATGTAACTCCAAAAAGAATTAATTGTTGACACATGTTCTATGAACGTTCACAAAAAATGAATTAACCGTTTGAATCATTCTTAATTGACATCTAAACATTTACAAGAAAATGTTAATTTACAGATGTTAACGAAATTCTAAGAGACAGAATTATGTTTGGTTCAGCCCATAATGAAACAAAGCAGAAGATAATTACTTCTTCCAAAGGAGTGTAACAGTAGAAACTGATCACAAACCGTTAGTGTCGTTAATACAGAAAGATATATTATTTACAAAAAAGCTGACGATACAATTGCCAATGCACATTGCAATAAGAATTGTATGGGCTTGAACCTTTGGGTGTGGATAAAAACTTCAGCTATTTTGGCTTTGGTAACTAAACCATACCTTAGAAATCTGTCTGACGTACATTTTGAAAAAATAAATTGCATCCAATATTGTATGGGCCTAAAACTACCGGTGAACTTTTTTGGGCCTCATGTCGCGGATCTGCACGTTTCATAGCATTCTACACCTAAGCTCTAAAAAGCTGACATACAAGTTTTCCGACACATTATGTCACGGGCCCACGAACTAATAGTATTGTTCTAAAATGGAACGGAAATTATTATTAAAACTGTTCGTAAAACTCGTTTTCTTACTGTAAAAACTAAAGCTACAACGAAGTCATTATTTTACTGGCCAGAAATGAACAATCAAATAGAAAATTATGTAAAAAACTGTGCAATATGTAAAAAATAAATAAGTTACATGAACTATTACAAATCACAATGTCTTTTAATTTTAAATTTACAAAAAGTTGATAAAACCGTAAATAGAAGAATAATACACAAATGCTTCATTTTGCTCTTCGTTCCAATTCCACGCAACGTCGTTCTTAAGTAGAGTTGTTCAGTTAATTGACTCAAGCTAGGTGTTTGTTATTTACTTTGTGGTTTTCTGAGATTCTGAATCGCAACGATTTTATTTGGGTCAGTTTCTACTCCTTTGTCAGAAAATATGTGTTCTAAGAATTGAATCTTAGTTGACATGTAGATGCGTTTTTCTTTGTTAAGTTGCAACCCTGTCTTTATATACCAAAATGGATCGTAGTTTGTTCGGATAATTAAAACTTAAAAACGACTAGACCAAATTTGATACTTTCTTTCTGTCGGTTTGTTTGTATAACGCTACGCAAATGTTTAGGATAATAGAAAAGTAGAAGGTGGCGTTTTACCATTTAAACAAATTTCGGGTGGAATCGTGAATGCTCAAAATTAATTCAATCAAACAAAGTTTTCGAGGTCAACTATTAATAAATACAAATGAAAATCTCAATAGATTATGTTACGCGACTTGCAAGATAAAGGTTGTGAAGTTAAAAAGTGTTCTGTATATTTTGCAAGTTTTTCTTCATAACAAGTAGCATGTACGTTAAATGAAATTTATATTTTGAGACTGCTTTAGACAGCAGTTTTTTATTTCTATTTGATTTCAAAATGATAATTTGTATTGAACATTTTAAATTAAACTCATTCGTAGAACATATTTTAAACAGTATATTAGGCAATGATCGTTCAATAGTTGCTATTGAGCCATTAAATACAAATTGCATACACAAATTTTATAATGGAAGTTCCACAGTTACACTTATGAGTTGTTAAATTTGGTAAAATGTCAATATATGTATAGTATTTTCGCTGTAGCTTTGCGGTTAAGTGATTAGCGCTTAATTTCAGAAATCACATACTCTTATAGTGTTGTCCTCTTCTAACATTTTATATTATACCTACATAAAATATTGGACATGTCTAATCGCCTCGAGCAATAAACAGGTAAACAACACCATTAAGTATTGTTTGGTGACAATGGAATAATGAGCTCCCTTTTGTTCAAATGTAAACTTTTAAATAAGAAGTCAGGGGTTCTAAACCATTTATTTTTATAATTGTTACATTATATTGATATCTCCTCATTACCACATTCATCGTCATTTTCACTATCACTGTCTTCGTTCTCGCTGTCAGTTTCATCATCTTCTGGTAAGTTTATTACAATATTATTCATTTTTAACATAGTTGCACACAAAGTTGCTATAATTCACTTACCTGTTGTACAGACAGCACGGAAATCAAGGGACCGCCGTTTTCTTTCTCTTGTTCAAAATATTGTAATAATTTTATTACGAACATTTGAGATTGAGAGTTTAAAACTTCACCGGGCATTTTTTTGAGATAAACACTTAAACACACGTAATCAATAAAGAAGAACGTTCTTGTAAACGAGTGGCCGAAGCGGCGTCTAATTGCTTTATTTATTCTAATAATAACAATAACAAGCTCATTAGTGATAAGGGAAAATGAAAATAACATTCCTAGCCAATTGCAATTTTAATGACGAATACCTATGTAGAAATTTTAAGTACCACTGACTTTCACAAATATTGAAGCATACAGTTTGCAAGTGGAAATCCCTAATCACTTAACCGCAAAGCTACTGCGAAAATACTATAGCAAATATTGGCATATTTCAATAAGTTCTAAATTTGTAGCTTACACGGTACAGTTTGATATTAGTATCACAAAACATCTCAATTGGTTCTAAACTTATCAATCAAAAATTTGTAAGTGCTTTCTGTATGAGTTTATTAATTAAATACAGATTTTTTTAACCATTAATAAATCTATTAAAGTATAGAAATACAAGAAGATCATTTCGTTACAAACTCTTACTACATTTAAAAGGATTTTTGATCAAACTCTATAGTTAAAATAAAACGTCAAAGACTTTAATTGCCATGATCATGCAAAGGCACGACGTTTTTTAAGATTCCGAGATTCTTTTTGAGAGAGTTATTATATAAAGTAGAAGGAAAAGAAGAACGTAAAATATCTGTACTGCAAAACCACTGTTAGCAACTATAAATTAATTTTGCTAATTTTTACTCTTACAGTTCCGTTCTGTACTTACTACTTTGAAATAAGTAATTAAATATTTTTTTGCTTTGAATTAGAAATAACAGTAATTCTATATAAAATGCAAAATATTTTAATATTAACACATAATTCCAAATAAAATAATTAAACCTATTGCAATTGTAAGAATGGTATTCCCTGTTTAATAGAGACAAAGGTTTTGCAATAAAATTCCACATCGCACAGCCAATAATAAAAGTTTCATAATAACAAGCCAGAACTTAGATAACTTGTTTACATACGAACTGATGGCTCCCAACAAAAAAATGACTGTTCTTACAAATTTGAATACCACTTTTCTTCAGTTTATTCACTAATTAAAGTTAATACGTCATTGTAATAAGGTAAAAAATCCTTGTCTAGAAGCGCGCCGTATGACCGTCCGTTCGTATGTAAGTACGATATCTAATAAAATATTAGTCGGATTTTATGGCACTTGCTTTTTTCGAGCAAAATTCTTAAATTAGTGTGCACCAGATCCGTGAAGTTGGCCATACCCAGTTGAAAAATTTAAAAATATTTTATCTAGAAATTTTGTGCTATTTATTACTGATAATTAAAAATTTTGTGCTGCTATCGTATATTTAAAAAGTTATTAACAAAAACAAATGGGTATGGCCGACTTCATGTGGCCGTACCCACTTGTTTAATTTGACATTTTTGTTACAGTATAATTTTTGCTAATTTTGATCTTTTTATTGCTGATAATTAAAAACTTTGTGATAGTGTACTAAAAAATGTATTAACAAAAACAAATGGGTACGGCCAACTTCACGTAGCCACGTGGCCACACCTCCTTCATTAGTTCGACATTTTTATCACGGTATAATGTTGTGCTAATTTTGTACTATTTTTTGCTAATAATTTAAAAATTTGTGCTTGTATATTTAAAAAGTTATTAACAAAAACAACTAAGTGCGACCGACTTAACGTAGCCATGCCCACATCAATTCATCAATTTAATACTATATAATTTTATGCTAATTTTGTGCCAATTTTGTGCACATTGTGTGCCAATTTTGTGCTATTTATTGCTAATAATTAAAAATTTTGTATTAACACATTATTTAAAAAGTTATTAAGAAAGGAAATGGGTACAACTTACTTTATGTAGCCATACCCATTTGACCTATTTGACATTTTTGTTACGGTGCAACTTTGTGCTATTTATTATTAATAACTAAAATTGTTGAGCTAGTACATTTAACAAGTTATTAATAGAAAGGAAATAGAAAGTAAGATGGCGGATGATGAAGAAGATGAAATCGCTGTTTTGGGATATTTTGCTACACATCCAACAATGTCTGTAAGACAAGCTGCATTAGAATCTGGATTAAGTAAATCGTCAGTTCAAAGAATATTACGTAAACATAAATTTCATCCGTATGCATTTTCTTTCCATGGTTCACCATCTGAAAGAGACTGATTTTTCAAGAAGATTGGATTTCAGCGAATTTAATTTAACCTGGTCCCAAGAAAACGATTTGGACAGACTAAGCCAAATTTACAAAAAACGGCATTTTTAATCGGCGAAATTCCCATTATTGGAGTGAATCAAATGTCCACGTTATTAGAGAGCCAAATTTTCAAGAATCTTGGTAATTTAATGTTTATGCTGCAGTAAGAAACGATGGCATCGTGGCATTACATTTTTATCAAGAAAATTTAAAAGGTAAGTTAACCTTTTTTTAAATCATTTAAAATATTTGATTTATTAACTTATTAAATAGGTGAAGGCTATCTGAACATCCTGCGCAATTTTCAAAACAATTATTTAGATAATTTACCCTAGACATCTCACTGCTCGATTTTTTATTTGGGGTACAATTAAAAATCGAGTTTATAACACCCCGTTAACCACCAAAGAAGACTGCATGCAGCGAGTTAGGGACTGAGTTTCAAAATTTAACACGTGAAGCAATAAGGAAGGCGACCCATGAAAATTTGCTACTCAGATGCGAAAATGTCTAGAAGTTCAAAGACGTTACTTTGAACATTTAATAAAATAATTTTTTTAAACTTTGGTTTCTAATTTATTGTTTTTTCTTGTAAATCAAATAATTAGGTTATTTGTCTGTACATTTGAATTAATGGGCCCAAAGATTTTGAAGTTTTCTATTATTCGTTTAAGAGCTTTTGGTGATGGTTTCTGTTTTTGCGGGTATCTTGCTGCAAATGTAACACATGTTCTTGATATAACTTTATCACATTGTATATATATATATAAGATCCAAAAGTTTCGTTGACCCTGACTAGCTCTTGGGCGTGGATTCGAACCAAAGTTGCCGGCTTCTAACGAAGATTAAAGTTAAGGGCGCCAAGCCTTGACTGGTTTAAAAAGAATTGGAGCGGCCACATAAATAATAAATAAATTTAAGTAATCTTCGTTTGTATAATTTAAGCGTCCCGGCATGATTATTGAAAATTTTTAACAGTTTGACATATCCTTGACAGATGATTGTTTTCTAACGCCATCATGGCCAACTAGGAATAACCATTCATACTAAAAGAAATACAATAGCATTTGTGCAACAAAAATAAAGTTAAATTGCCAATATTTCGAAAACCATGAATTTTTTGAATATATGACCTTGTACAAAGTCTACCTTATTTTTGATGCTAAATAAGATAAAATTATAAAAACAGGGTGCTTGCATTTAAAAAATGACTTTTGACGTGTTTTTGAATTTAATTTTAATCCTTTTTTTTATCACCCTGTATTAATTTGTTATCAAAATATTGACATAGTTCACTAAAATAGGTCCCCTGCTACAAGAAAACCCATTCCAATTAAATAATAAAGGCATTAGTATAGGAAAATTTTATAATTTTGTTTAGGTCTGAAAACGTCATTTTTGACATAATATTCAAAATAGTTCAAAACAGTTAGACTTAGGTATAGAAAATAATACACAAATGTGTCTAGAATTTTGTGCAAAATCCAAAAATGGAATAATATACAGGGTGTTCCATTTAAAATGAGCAAGTTGACACCTACTTCCGGTATAACCGGAACCGCCAACATCTTAAAAATATTTTAACGAAACTGCCCCCGTCGATGTTAGTATACTACCAAATTTTCAAATTTTTCCCATCCACAGTTCTCCTATAATCTATCGATGGCGTTCCCGGTGGGACACCCTGTATATTTTCATTGATATCCAATGTTGTTCGTAACATTGAATATGTTGCCCATAATGTTGAAGGCTTTTTGGATTTAGCCAGGTCGCTAAAATAGGCAAACACAATATTTTCCGATGTCTTCTGCTGTAAATGTTTGGTAGCGCACCAATCTTTATAATTTCTGTAGACTTTTTCATAACGACTTTTGCTTTTCTCCGGTAACAAATTTTGAACCGCTTCGTTGGCCACTTTCATTAATTCTGGAGGAGTGCCTAGCTCCATTTCACTTTCTGAACTTTGAGACATTTTTAGTTCTCGAATTGTATACACAATGATTAGTGAATTTCAAGCTAAACGGAATTTGTTTTTTGTTTTACTAAGCGAACTTGATCAAAGCATTAGTTTTGTAACAAATTGATACTGATTGTGATTGATACTAATCAACTATACATTAATTTTAAATGTCGATTAAATTTCTCTATTGTTGGTGTGTTAATAAATTTCCAACAAAGTGATTACCTAAATTACTGTAGAATGCAAGTAATACAACTGTTTTTTATCTTTAAAGAGTACTTCTATTGTAGTTCCAGTTTATATTATTTCACTTCAAAAATGTAATTGTGAATAAAATAGTATATATATAGTACATAAAATGTAAGAAGTCCGTTTTCAGATTAGCGCATATATTCTGCTAATACGTACTTTGGTCTTTGTTACACGTATTGTATAAAGAAGACAAAAGATATATAGAATGTTTGTTAGCGCTGCGGGCGGTGAACTAACACATACATCCTACGTTGAAATGGATTTTCCATTTAAGTACCTCTATTAGAAGAAGATGGCATTATAAAGCGGCACGTTGCACCTACTTACAAATATCGACCGCAAGTTATGATGATCCAGTGGTACTACAAATTTTATTTTTATTTTTCTCAAATCGTACCACATAAATGTTATGCAGGTAAGTAACCTGTATATCTATTTTTAAACAAACGAATTAAAGAAAGAATCATTTATTTAAAATATGAATAAAGCTATTGTTACAGCAAACATTAAAATAATTATAATGATATAAACATTAAACTTACTGAAGTATCCTACGTACACAATTAACAATAGATTAGGTACCTATTAGATATGTTATTCCAGTATAACTTTCTCTATTAGTTAATTACGTGTATTTAGTAGGTAATTATAAATAATATAAATCTAACAAGGGGAGAAATTTTGTTTAGTTACTTATAATACGTTTAGATACGTACATCGTACTTCAAAAATTAAATGCCCGGAAAGTTTTTAAACGAACGTAGTCAAGAACTAATTTGTAACGTATACGAATACTTCTGCCGAGAAAGAGATAATTTTGCTATTTTGGAAAATGTTGAAGCAGTGATAAAAAGAACGTGTAGTGCTCTAAAAGTTTGTGAGAAAACAATAAGGAAAATTATTTTGAGTAAACGAACGGGTACTCCATTACCAACAAGGATTAAAAGATCCTGTAAAAAGCCTAAAACTAGAGACATGTCCGAACCATTAAAACATACAATAAGAGATACTGTTTATGACATGTACGCGAAAAAGGAACATGTCACGTTGCAAAGAGTTAACAATGTATTGCATGATAAGGGATTATTGGAAGCATCACTACCAACTATACGTAATATTTTACGAAGCATTGATTTAAACATAAAAAGACTGCAACCGCAGAGCACTTTGCGAAAAAAAGATGTGGCATTCGCAAGAGTACGATTTTAAAAAAATTATATCCACAATATGCAAAAAGAATCGCCTCTACCGGTCGTGTTTCTAGATGAAACCTGGATATTTAATAAAGGGTCAGTGAAAAGGTCTTGGCAGGACGATACTCCAAAGTCTGTGAAGAATACACAGTGTTCTTCAACTGGGAAAAGATATATAATTCTGCATGCTGGTAATTCAAGTGGTTTCATTGAAGATGCAAGTTTAATATTTGCCGCAAAATCAAAGTCATCAGATTATCATGACAATATGGATGCAACAGTTTTCGAAAAGTGGTTAAAGGAGCAGTTACTACCAAAGTTAAGCGAACCATCTATAATCGTGATGGATAATGCACCATATCATTCTCGTCTTGTGGAACGGATGCCGTCTTCTAGCTGGAGAAAATTAGAGATACAAAAGTGGCTACAAACCAAAATATACCCTTCGCTGACAGTGATTTAAGGATAGATCTTTTGCATCTTGCTAAGCAACATAAAAGTGAAAAATGCTACGTAGTTGATAACATTATTTTAGAACATGGTCATTTTATTCTGAGATTACCTCCGTATCACTGTCAATTTAATGCCATTGAAAACATTTGGGGAATTTGCAAATCATATTATGATAAAAACATTGGTAGAGATGGATATTCTGACAATAATGTACTACAAATGTGGGAAGAGTCTTTAAAACAGTGTGACGGTGATATTTGGAAAAAAACAATTTTGCATGCTGAAAAACTTATATCGGATGGATGGTCACGTGAAAAAGTGCTAGATGTATCGGTAGAACCGTTAATAATTTCTGTCGGTGGTAGTGATACAGAAGACAGTTATTCGGATTATGACGACAGTGAAGTTCCTTTTAAGACTGCACTTAATTAGTGATTAATTTAATTCTAATTAATTGTATAGGTATTTATTGAAATAAGTACCTATTATTTTTATGTTTACTGTAGCAATGATAAACCAAATTTCTCCCCTTGTTAGATTTATATTATTTATAATTACCTACTAAATACACGTAATTAACTAATAGAGAAAGTTATACTGGAATAACATATCTAATAGGTACCTAATCTATTGTTAATTGTGTACGTAGGATACTTCAGTAAGTTTAATGTTTATATCATTATAATTATTTTAATGTTTGCTGTAACAATAGCTTTATTCATATTTTAAATAAATGATTCTTTCTTTAATTCGTTTGTTTAAAAATAGATATACAGGTTACTTACCTGCATAACATTTATGTGGTACGATTTGAGAAAAATAAAAATAAAATTTGTAGTACCACTGGATCATCATAACTTGCGGTCGATATTTGTAAGTAGGTGCAACGTGCCGCTTTATAATGCCGTCTTCTTCTAATACAGGTACTTAAATGGAAAATCCATTTCAACGTAGGATGTATGTGTTAGTTCACCGCCCGCAGCGCTAACAAACATTCTATATATCTTTGTCTTCTTTATACAATACGTGTAACAAAGACCAAAGTATATTCGTACGTATTAGCAGAATATATGCGCTAATCAGAAAACGGACTTCTTACATTTTATGTACTATACCTCGGTAGAAATTTCATTTCCCACCTCGCATGTAATATACTATTTTCACTACTACCCAAATTTTAGACAAAAATTAAAAATAATCATTTTTCTTGTTAAAATGAAGTGCCACAGGAATGAAAATAAATTAAAAAACATTAAAAGCTACATACGTTGATAAACCAACTGCAACTAATTCACTAAACACTTGTGTGGCAGATTTTACCCTTATTTTCTGAAAATTATTCGAGTAATATGTAAATTAGTTGATTTAGGAGCTAATTGGTTTATATTTGTCTGACATGTAGAAATTCAGGTTACGTATTCGCGGTTACGGAATGGGGGCGCAAATTTTAAACTAATGGCATTTTTTTATTCAAATAATTTTATCGTGTTAGGTAATTTTAAGCAGCAAATACGTTAAAGATAATCTCCTGGATATACATAATTATGTTGCACTCGTTTTTGTTAAACAACTATTCTTGGATTCTCAAAAAAATTGAATTGGTTCATTATTAACCTAGGTCAACAATAGAAAAAATTATTAACCACTAATAGAGAAATTCAAGTTCTCAGTTGGCTAGGAAACGCAATAATTGTCCCCTTCACAGCTAGTAGTGGAAATAATAGTATATACACCATGGTTGTGAAGTCCATTATTGCCTTAGCACCAGTTTATTTCGCGAGGGGCTAATAATGACAAACTTCACAAACTTGGTGTATAATATACTATTTAAATACACCAGCACAAAATTTTTAGTTTTCAGCAATAAATAGCAGAAAATTATACCGTGATAAAAATGTCGAATTGATGAAGTGGGTGTACTCATTTGTATATGTTAATAACTTTTAAATATACTAACACAAACATTTTAATTATCAGCAATAAATATCACAAAATTAGCACAAAATGTCTAGATAATCTAGGTACGGTCAACTTCACGGACCTGTGTGTACCGGGTTAAACTTTGTTAGTAAAACTGTCAAAAAATTGGTCGACAGTAAACAAAAGCGAAAATGAAATTTAAATAGCCAAATCTCGGTGTTTTACAACTGAATCAATATTAATCAATTTGCACTAGCTGATATAGAATACTAAAGTTAGGAAAGTACACATATTAACTATTAATTTAATTCTAAACTATATATTCAATTAAATTTGAACAGAGTAAATCACTAAGACTTTAGAACAGCTAATTGTATTAATTATGTACGCCGAGAGCGACGTAGTAAATTTTAGTATTTACTCAGATATGTCTATTCGTGAATAAAACATGTTCTATAATTAAAAAAATCAACGTAAGTAATACTGTAACGTCGCAAATGAAAAATACCCAACAGGTTAGGAACCTTCCATTAGGGATTTACACTTATATTCGTTCTGATAAAGTTTTGGGTTTCATCGAATCAAGTATAAAGTTTCAGTTTTTAATTTTCTGTTAACTTATTATATATTTTCAAGCGTTTCCCAAATTTAATAATAACTTTTTAATAAAGCCAGAGAGTACAGAAAGTTAGCAAATTACTACGTTGGTCGTGACCAATTATGCCCTCGAGTAATATAAACATTTAATCTTTTTTATTGTACATTATAAAAAAGAGGTTTTTCTTGTACTAATACGATACATCGAAAATATGTTTATTTATTAATTATTTTCTGTCAATGTTTGTTCATTCAGTGGCGGTTTCTCCTATAGTTCAAATGCAAGTTTGAACTACAACCAACAATCATATTTTTAATGTTACTCTATAAACATTTGTTGCAGAAGCATTAAACATTAGAAGTAAATAATTAACTTTCAACATCTTGCAATAAAATAAGTAATGATATAGCAATTTACAATTTTCTTAAAATTAATTTCAAATTGAATGCAGGGTTTACAAAAGATTACGTTTCATTTAAATTTTAAGCGTCTTCTATACCTGCAGTACCAATGCAATTTTCTATATCACGGCTGCCATAAGTCCAGTCACTTTAGGCAATTCGTAAATAATAATTCATAAAGTTTTGATTTTTGGACAGTTAATTCTCGAAAGGGTTAGAAATAAGAGAAAAAATAAGGGGAAAAAAGTTCCCACCTTAATTGTAGGTGAAACATCCTCTTTTGAACGAAAAACTACCCCTGGTGCGGACTCGTTAGGAGTTATCCTCATTTAACTTCTAAATAGTTGCTCGGACGACAAAATGTCATAGGACTAGAAATATTCACCATAAATTTTTACATAAAAAAGTCTTATATGCCATAAAGTTAGTTCTTATAGAATTCTCGTAATTAGGTTTCAAAGTTGACAGTTCAGGGAAATTAGACGCCCAAAAAAAAAATTTATATAATATTAATTTTTTGACAATAATTTTTAGAAAGGGTTAGAAATAAAGGGGAAAAATGGTTTTCACTCTAATTGTGGATGGATCATCTTTTTTTGGACAAAAAATTACCCCTGGAGCAGATTCATTTGGATTTTTCTCTTTTAACTTCTAAATCGTTGCTCGGGCAACAAAATATTATAGGACTAAAAATATTTGCTATAAAAATTTTGCATAAAAAAGTCTTGTATACCATAAAGTTAATTCTTATTATGATTTATAAAATCATAAAATTATTATAAAATTGTTATTGTAAAATTGCATTCGCAAGAAAATAACTCCGAAACCGTTGTTTTTACGCAAAAAATGATAACGACCATAAATATTTTTCCAGAAATTTTGCATAAAAAAAGTCTTATATACCATAAAACTAATTCTTATAAAATTCTCACAATTAGAGTTCAAAGTATGGAGAAGTGAAACGCGCAAAGAAAACAATCGCTTCCGCACGCACATAATTCCGAAACCGTTGTTTTTACTCAAACAAAAATTGTAGAACACACAATTTTCTACAAAGTACATGCCTTACAATTTTTAGTTTCTACTCTTTACCGACTTTTTACGCTTCCTTTGCAAAAATGCATTTCATAATTGTTAGTCGTTTCTATACCACCTATGAGGTAGAGTTGTCGGCGCGTTTTTAAGTGGTTTCCTCTGTAAGACAAACATTTAAAAAATTGTGAATATGTATTCAACTCTACCTCATAGATGTAGAAACTAGTTCCAATTATGGAATGCATATTTGCCAAGAAAGCGTAAAAAGTCGTTGAAGAATATGAAATAAAAAATTGTAAGACATGTACAAATCATGAAATTTAAAACTTGGACACCACAATTTCTGTAAACAAAAGTTTGCACATTGTGAAGCGGGTTTAAGGGTATCATTTACAATTCTAACAGCAGGTAGTCTCAACAGGGGTTATCTTATAGAAGGACTGTAGAATGAATCATTACACTAAGCACGTTTTAGAAAATAGGTAATTTACGTTGCTTACTTAATTTTTTTCTTTAAAGAATATATTTGAGGGTATCGCTAATTAAACACCATAGCTTGATTAATTATCAAATCAAAATTTTGTTTAGGAAATGTTTACAAAATAAAATTAGAAATAATTTTGATTTAAAAAACGTCTACAAGCAAAATTTTATACCAGTAAACCGTAATGCACTAATTGCAGCCATTGATACCGCATGGGAAACGATTAATATTAATTATATTGATACCTTGATAGCGTCAATGAGCAGACGCCTCCAAGAATGTATCAATAATAATGGAGGTCACACCCATTATTGATTTCTTATATTTATTTATATAGTAATACCTTTATTTAAAAAACGTTTTCATTTAATTTTAAACTATAACTTGGTATCTTAATTATAATTATGTAATAAATTCTTGTCAAAAACTAAATATATACGTTGACAATAAGAATTGCCTTAGTTTTTATTTTCACTTTTTATATTAACTACAGAAAAAATGAAACGTCATAAAATATACATTTTGTAAGGACTAAATATTATGAATAGAGAGTTTAATGATTTTTTTAATAACTTACAATAATTAGTAGGTTAGATTTATTTAAAAATAAGTAATAATCAGTCAACCCAAATAACCATGTTTAGTTTTTGATTTAATTTAAAAGTTATTGCTTGTAGACGTTTTTAAATCAAAATTATTTCTAATTTTATTTTGTAAACATTTCCTAAACAAAATTTTGATTCGATAATTAATCGAGCTATGGTGTTTAATTAGCGATACCTTCAAATATATTCTTTAAAGAAAAAATTAAGTAAGCAACGTAAATTACCTATTTTCTAAAACGTGCTTAGTGTAATGATTTACAGTCCTTCTATAAGATAACCCCTGCTGAGACTACCTGCTGTTAGAATTGTAAATGATACCCTTAAGCCCGCTTCACAATGTGCATACTTTTGTTTACAGAAATTGTGGTGTCCAAGTTTTAAATTTCATGAGTGTACTTTGTATAAAATGTATTTGTTCATTATTTGCGTAAAAACAACGGTTTCGAAGTTATTTGCGTGCAAAAGCGATTTAAAATTATGGAAATAACGCTTGGTAGAAGGCATCATCTCTCAGTGTTCTTGTAATGTGTTCGAGTTCGAGTAAGACTGTTTAACGGACAAGAATAGCAAAGCTTACGTTTATGTTTATCGTTGAAACTATTGTAAACTTATTTTTTGGTTATCGTAAATATTATATCAGCGTGGTTCCATTAATCTTTACAAATCGAATACCCGCATAAATGAAAAAAAATACTTACTATTAGAAAAGATTCTAGAGATTGGATTGGATTTAATCGACGAAGAAGATTTTTCAGTCAAATATCTTTTACTATTTTTTTTAAATCCAATAAAAATGTCGACACCTTTGATTAAAACGCAAGACACTAATTCTTGCTTTCCAATTTTTTTAATTTTGCAAGAAAAAAAATTGTCTATTTTCAATTAAATACTACTTGACTTATTTAAATAGAATACCCTGTATATTTTTACAACAAAACTGATAAAAATTTGTCAAAACCGCCAACCGAGTATTTTATGTCGTTTCATTCTATACATCCATATCCCACGATCGCAATAAAACACAGGTGCACCTAATCGACGTCATTTACTACAGCTGTATATTTTTTACAGCATTGTACCCTCAAACAAAAATTCTAAATCCAAATAGTTCCAATAAAATGAAGTAACAACAAAAGTAGCAGTACCTAATCAAAGTTATACAGAGTCATTGATAGTCGATGGTAGGTTAGACGTGTATGAAAAACAGGGCATAGAAGTAATCTGAAAATTTGGATACTGCCACAAATAGACACATACTATTCCATAATTAATCTTTATCATTTAATTTCTTGGGTATTAGAAGATCTGATGTCGAACTTTGATGTATTAATATATACTTCTTTTTCTCTTATTATTCTTTGTTTTTTATTAAATTTTTTTTATTTTCTCTTTAATTTTTGTTTATATACTACTTTTTTACTTGTATTCCGCTAGTATAATATTATAACAAAATAATTAATTTTATCTGGGCCTGGTGGGAGACCAGTTAATTGAGTAAGTATATACTACTTAACTGAACTAGGTCCGTTTTCCTAGCTGTATAAACTACATGTAAAAAAAAAAAAATACATAGTTTTTTTTTTTTGTTTTGATGAAATAAATGTACTTATTATTATTATTATTATTATTATCTATATTTCTAAAATATTTTCATTTTGGCGGTGTTGCCGCTTCTACTCAAAAGTAATAACAACTTTGTAATTTTTAATGAAACACCCTGTATATTACTTAATTTTTAGACTTACAATTTCTTACTGATAATTTTTTCTGAATAGTTTCCTATAGCTATCTACACCGGTTTTCGAGATAATAATTATTTTAGGTTATTTTCTTTCAAAATATGATCCCACCATAATTTAAATCCAGCTGCTATTTGAACCCAAATAAGGCTAAAATTTTAGATGCATTTTGCATTTAACAACTACATAAATAAATTCATTTTATCTTATACAGGATGGTTTAAAATTAATGAGTTTAACGTGACATACAAAAAAAGTTAAAACTTAATTTTTTCAAATAGAACACCCTCTATATTACTTAAAATTCTGATAGACAATTAAAATCCCTTTAAGTTGATATAGCATAGTAGTATAGATAACTCGTCAACTTCTCGAAATAATTGCAATAATTATTAAAAACCACATTGTCTTCACATAATTTGCAATAGTTAGCCATGGAGCGCCATGTGATTTGCCAATTGCTTAATTATTCAATGTGTTTGCCAAACGTCGAAGTTCTGAGATTGTAATTTACTACTTAATACTTATTCAAAAACAAATTACAATGGAGCGAAATAATTACTTGCAGAAAGTTTTGATCTATTTATTCTTCTGTGACAAAATTGTGACAATGTAGGAAATTCAATGAAATGTATCCTGATTTGCAGGCTATAAACGAATCTGCACCTAAAATTTCAGCGGTATATGGGTTTAAATAGCAGCTAAATTTAAATTTTGATGGGATCATATTTTGAAAGAAAATAACCTGAAATAATTATTATCTCCAAAACCGGTGTAGTCGTTACTACTTTTGAGTAGAAGCGGCAACACCGCCAAAATAAAAATATTTTAGGAAGATTAATCGTGTCTATTTATGGTAGTAGCCAAGTTTTCAGATTACTCCTATGTCCCGTTTTTCATAAACGTCTAATCTACCATCGACTATCAATGACCCTGTATACAGGGTAATTTTTTTAAAATTGAACATTGTAACTATTTTGTAATTTTGATTGACATTGACTTTTTAAAATTGGACATGACGTATTATTATTTATCTCAATAATCAATACATAATTTGTTGACAAAATCTATTTTATTGTGACTAAGAGTAGCCATTTACACGAAAAAAGACAAAATTGCAATTATCTATTTGTGTACATGATGTAGCGATTGTCATAAATTAATTTCGTCAAAATTTTAAGAAATTAATTGTTATCTCAAATCGGCCTGTTCATTAAACTGCATAATCATATCACGATGAACAATTTTAAAAAGTCCGTGACAGTCAATGGCGAAATAGTTGTAATGTATTTCCTATGTTCGGTTTAAAAAAACTTTTAACTATTCAATTTCAATTATTTCAACAATAATTTAAACAATCAAATTTTTTACTGCACAATTTAGGATATTTACAAATTCTAAAAGCACCGTCAAGAAATTGACTTTAAATAAAAGTACATTAAGATACTTTAAATTACGAACAACTTTAAATACCTTAGCTTAAATTTTTAAAAGGATTTTAGCAAACGCTTATTTCTAAATACTTCCATCAAGTGTGTTAATTCTCCATTAAACTTTACTCCTTATTGCACCTTTAATTATTCATTGATTGGATAATTCTTTTTTATATTTTACTATCCAATATAAATTTTATAACTCAATATGACATTCTAAGACTTTGTGGCTTAAACTTATGTAACTTACTACAGTTTTAGTTTAATGATGACAGTGTCATTGAAATTCAAAACGTGTAAGGGTGTGATGCGGCACTTTAAACTAGCACACCGTACAAAACCGAAAACAGTAGGTTTTTTTATATTTTCGATACGAACAAAATCGACATTTTGTAATCGAAACAATACCCGAAGGAATACAAACGACTTCCTTTAGAACAAACTGTTGTTTCAAATACCATTCAGTTAGAAATTTGATTATTTAGTAACTTATTAAATTAATTAAGTACATAATAAATATTAATTATTCAAATTAAACATTTTTGTTTAAATTGATTATAAAGGGAAATATCTATTCAATTAGAATTGTTATAACTGGTTACAAGAAATCAAGCAATTAATAATAACAAATTTGAAAAACTACTAAAATATGTAGGTAATAAAAACAAAGGGAGGATATCGATTGACTTAACCTAATTTATAACTTGCACATTTAGAATTCTGTGCATTGTTAGTTTTAATTAGAAATTTGGTTCCCGGTGTATACAGGGTGTTGCTATATTTGACTGACAATGCTCTACCCCAGAAGGGTCTCGTAAATTAGTGAATTTTTTATATAGCAACATGAACCCTTAAACAGATTAGTTGCTGAGATACAGAGTGGTGATAGTTTAAAATAAATCAAAAATACCTTTAATTTTTTTTTCAAATTCGGGGACCAATATGTCTTCAAGAAAGTCATATCTTGACATGAACTAATAATAATAATAATAATAATGCGTTTATTAATCCAACAGACATACAATTGTCTATAGTGGACAAACTTATTCCAATAACAAACCTTTATTCACATAAGATCAAATAAATAAATTAAAGCGCAATTGCTAAAATCAAATAAATACATATTCTTTAACAACAAAAAAAAACTGTATTTATGTGTGTATTATTAAATTAAACCTAGAAAGATTAGTAACTAATTAGAAAAAAGCACATAAATTTCTCTTATTTGGACCATACGAAAAATTTTCATAAAAATATCAAAACTTAAGTTTACCATGTTACATAGTCTATAACAAGTAATCAAAGTACTATTGTGGTGGTGAATAGTGTTTGGAATAGGATAATGTAACATGATATGACTTCTACTGTTTGATGAACGAGGTACAGTAATGTTTACGGTATTTAGCAAGCTCGTACATATAATATTTCCTTTTATAAGTTTTTGTAAAAAAATTAAATACGACACACAACGTCTACTTTGCAAAGTGTATTCATTTGTATGTTTAAGCAGTATTGATAAATCACAATGACGATCAGGATAACGTTTATACATTTTAAAGAAAAGATATTTCAAATATTTTCTCATAACATTTTCTAATAATGATATGTGATTTTGGGTATAAGGACTCCAAATTATACTGCAATACTCTAGTTTGGAGCGTACTAGTGCGTAAAAATTTGCCTTATACTTACAATATTAGAAAAATCTTTAGTGTTCCTTATTAAAAACCTAAAGTTTTCATTGCTTTATTTGAAATACTTATTATATGTAGACCAAAATTTAGCCTGCTGTCTAATGTAACTCCTAAGTCTTGAACAGACTCACAATTGTTTATAACAGTGCCATTCAAATTATAGTAGAAGTTAATGTTGTCTGTTTTTCTTGTAAAAGTAATTTTCTTACATTTTTTACATTTAATTCAAGACAATTTGATTTACACCACAAGTTTAGTTGGTCCAGGCAATGTTGGAGGTTAAAACAATCAAAAGGTGATCTAATAATATGCGCGAGTTTTAAGTCATCAGCATATATAGAAACTTTGCATGGCAGATCTTTGACTACATCATTATAAAATATAATAAATAATATTGGACCTAAATTTGAGCCCTGAGCAACTCCACTGATAGCTTGGAAAATTTCGGAAGAGTAACCACCATATTCAACAAACTGTGATCTACCTACAATCAATGCTTTAAATAATAGCAACAATTTCTTACAAATGCCATAATATTTTAACTTTTTAGTAGAATACAGTGATTAACTCTATCAAAAGCTTTAGTGAGATCTGTGTATATTGTGTCAATCTGTAATCTATTGTCCATAGCAGTAGATATAAATATCGTAAATTCACATAAATTAGTTAATGTAGACCTCCCTTTTACGAAGTCATGTTGTTCTACTACTATTGCGTTGGATATGTGCGAGTACAATACTTTGGACTAAATGCTTTCAAACAGTTTAGCAAAATTACACAACAAAGTTATAGGTCTGTAATTTTGTATGTGAGATTTGTTTCCTGATTTAAATACAGGTGTTATACGTGACATTTTCCAAACTATCGGATACTCATTAGTATTTAGTATTAACTTAAAAATATGAGCTAGTGGTATTGATAAATAATGAATACAATCTTTTATTAAGAATGCTGGAATGTTGTCAGGACCAGTGACCAAATTACTTTTAAACAATTTTTTCGTAATTTCTAAAATGTCAGTAATGTTGATTGAAAAAGAACTTAAAGTAAGACACCTACTCGTTTCCGGATGTAAGTCAATCAAATTTGACGGGCAACACTTTTCGTTGCAGAATTCGCAGCTTTGGTTACTATTAGCACACACCTCAATATTACACTCATGAACTTGATGATTGTTGTACACACTGGCAAACTGGTTAGCAAATGCATTCACAATGTCCTGTTCATTATCAAAAATTTCACTACCATCTAACATACACGAAGGTATACGTGACGTTTTTGACGAAATAAATATTTTATATTCACTTCTTATTTCTTTGTGGATTTGGCGTCTAATACATTTAACGGCATCTAATAGTGACTGAGACTTTTTTTCGATAACGGTTCCATAACTGATTTTTTCTTAACCATTGATATAATAGATTTATTAAACCATACTGGAAATTTTTTTGATTTAACAGAGGGTCTCTGAGTTGGAACATACTCATCCATTTGCTTATATAGTATATCATAAAATATTGAACATGCATCATTTCGCCTCTCAAGTGTAAGTACAGGTGATCAGTTAATTATTGATATGGCATTGTATAAACCCACCAAATCCGCCTTATAAAAGTTGTATTTATACGTATCTGCAGTTACGAATTTATTAGGTTTAGACATATTATAACTTATACTGATTTCAAGACACGGATGATGAACATCTTCAGTTACCAGAGCAAATTGATGTTTTTCAATAGATATATTTAAATAGATAAAAAGATCTAAAATCCTCATGTTAAAATTCAATACTTAGTTGTGTTGATATAAACCATTTATAGCTAGAAACAGTGAATAAAAATTAAACAAGTTAGTTGGGTTTTGACCATGCATACATTCAAATATTTCAGGTATGTTAAAATCACCACATAGAAATGTTGTAGATGAAAAATCCAAAGTTACTTCTACTGTTTCTACTGTGCTTGCAGGTGGTATGTACAAAACAACTAAAGTCATTACTTTGTTATCTGATATTACTTTAACTCCCAATAGATCAACAGTTGAACACGGAGATACCATGTTTAAGTTATAACATTTAATATTACTTTTTTAAAGCAGCTAATACACCACCTCCTCTTTTATTTAGCCTGTCACATCTATATATACATATATATATATATATATATATATATATATATATATATATTTAAATGATAAGTTTTTCGACATCTAGTGTCGACTCGTGAAAACGTTCACGTACGAAAATGTTAGCAACTTTGCCGACAGGTATGTAAAGCAGTTACATAGTCGATTCTTCAATAATTATAGCCAACCTAACAGTTGGCAAGTATAAAAATTTCGAATCGCCTGCAGTAAAGTACGCAAGAGGTTGTACAATAGCAAACAAACACTGAGAATCACCCGACAGCTGTTTCGTCCTTTGGGACTCATCGGGAGTGAGAGAACTCGAGTGTAAGTTCACTATTGTACAAACGCGCGCTGTCGACTATATGCCCTACTGGAGGGATCACAATATTTAAATGATAAGTTTTTCGACATCTAGTGTCGACTCGTGAAAGCGTTCACGTACGAAAATGTTAGCAACTTTGCCGACAGGTATGTAAAGCAGTTACATAGTCGATTCTTCAATAATTATAGCCAACCTAACAGTTGGCAAGTATAAAAATTTCGAATCGCCTGCAGTAAAGTACGCAAGAGGTTGTACAATAGCAAACAAACACTGAGAATCACCCGACAGCTGTTTCGTCCTTTTGGGACTCATCGGGAGTGAGAGAACTCGAGTGTAAGTTCACTATTGTACAAACGCGCTCTGTCGACTATATGCCCTACTGGAGGGATCACAATATTTAAATGATAAGTTTTTCGACATCTAGTGTCGACTCGTGAAAGCGTTCACGTACGAAAATGTTAGCAACTTTGCCGACAGGTATGTAAAAGCAGTTACATAGTCGATTCTTCAATAATTATAGCCAACCTAACAGTTGGCAAGTATAAAAATTTCGAATCGCCTGCAGTAAAGTACGCAAGAGGTTGTGCAATAGCAAACAAACACTGAGAATCACCCGACAGCTGTTTCGTCCTTTTGGGACTCATCGGGAGTGAGAGAACTCGAGTGTAAGTTCACTATTGTACAAACGATTCTCAGTGTTTGTTTGCTATTGTACAACCTCTTGCGTACTTTACTGCAGGCGATTCGAAATTTTATACTTGCCAACTGTTATAGAAGACGGACTCGAAAATGTTGTCTAAGAGTCAGAAAGATGCACACATGCTTCAGCAGCCCAATCGTATAGATCCCTCAAGAAGGGTATAACTCGGTGCACTCCACAACTAGCACACACAGGAGTTCATAATTTTTATCAGCACACTCAATCCCGAACTATACGTCGGAGGACTTTCAATAATTAATTGATATCCTTTATTTTAGTTACTAATAAACTTGATTGTTGCTGTAACAGATACCTCACGATCGACTCTGACTCCAAAATCGCCTTTAAAAATTCTGTCCCTATCTGCCCAATGTGACCTACCTTCGATAACCTCATGATAGGACTTTTTAAATGGCAAATTTTATTTAAATACTTCGAACGGTATCGTAGACAACTCTAATAGCGCGTGGACAATGAAAATCTAAATAAAACGTTACAGCAGTGCAATTTGCCCGTCGGCATTTTGCTAAACAATTTGCTTCAATCCATACTATTAATTCGATTTTGAAAAAATGTTAAGCGTAAATTGTTGAAGAAGTAATACAAACTATTTTAAAGACACTTTTGCATAAACACAAAAAAAAAAAAAAACTTCCCAAAGAGAAACAAAAGAAAAATTATATACAAGCTCTGTAGTCGGTAACCCACCAAAAATTAAGGTGTTTTTGTTCTAAATAACCCAAACAATAAATTAATATATAAAGAATTAAATTTTGTTCCGTATTGAATTTCACAAATTATTCTAACTACCTAATCCCTAAATTAAAGTTTAGATTAATAATAAAAAGTAATAATACTTTTAATCAATAAAAAAAATGGAATCACAAAAGGAAAAACGCAGTACGTGTTATTGCGAGCTCGAGCTTGAATATCGTACGCTTATGTCGCGATTAAAAAAAGTAATAATATTATATGCCCAGCGATTGAGCATAAATACTTAAATGTATTTTAAAAAAAAACAATTAGAATAATTTCGCTTAGTTCGTTACGTGTAAACCGCGCTTAATAAATTCAAAGAAGCAACCAAATAGAATTAAAAAAAAACAGAAACAAAAAAAACAAAGCAAAGTTTCAAAATGGTGGCAAACGACTATCACGATAAATATTCTATGCTTAAAACACAATTATTCTGATATAACAAAACATACGATTAAAATAAGTAAGTGATAGTAATTATTATTTACAATTGGTGTACGGTCAATTGAATACGGCGGTTTATAATTCGTCACTATCGTTCGTGAAGTAAGATTAGATATCCAGTATCGGTATCGCCAATAATAATAATAAATAGAAAGTTTATCTGACCTACACAAATCTTCGTCGAACACGGGTAGACGTCGCCTACCGAAGTCGTTCATACACACGCCTTAGGGTAGCTTCAAACCCCTTATGTTGCAGCAGGTGACCAAAAAGAAGCGCCTATGGACTTTGCCAGCGATGAATGTGATTTTAAAACTTGCCTCGTCGATTCGTGGAGGGTATGTTATAGAAGACGGACTCGAAAATGTTGTCTAAGAGTCAGAAAGATGCACACATGCTTCAGCAGCCCAATCGTATAGATCCCCAAGAAGGGTATAACTCGGTGCACTCCACAACTAGCACACACAGGAGTTCATAATTTTTATCAGCACACTTAATCCCGAACTATACGTCGGAGGACTTTCAATAATTAATTGATATCCTTTATTTTAGTTACTAATAAACTTGATTGTTGCTGTAACAGATACTCTCACGATCGACTCTGACTCAAAAATCGCCTTTTTAAAAATTCTGTCCCTATCTGCCCAATGTGACCTACCTTCGATAACCTCATGATAGGACTTTTAAATGGCAAATTTTATTTAAATACTTCGAACGGTATCGTAGACAACTCTAATAGCGCGTGGACAATGAAAAATCTAAATAAAACGTTACAGCAGTGCAATTTGCCCGTCGGCATTTTGCTAAACAATTTGCTTCAATCCATACTATTAATTCGATTTTGAAAAAATGTTAAGCGTAAATTGTTGAAGAAGTAATACAAACTATTTTAAAGACACTTTTGCATAATTTTTAAGTAAATCTACAAATTTGCAAAAAAAATTGAATTAATTTAATCGTCATAAAGGTCTAATGGCCGCTTTATGTGGGACACGGTGTATATTTAATGGTAATATTGTAATTGTTTTCAAAGTTGATGTAGATATTTCAGATTTCTTAAACTCTTAGATTAGTACTAGCCCCTATTGTTTGGGGACATTAAGATTTTTCTGGGATCCTTCGACTGCGTTCAAAGTATTTGTATTTATAAGTCTTCTAAACTAAAATATTCTCTAACTTTCACAGCATTATCGCAAGTAAACGGAAAAAAAAATGAAGAACAAGAAATTATTTTGAGACCACCTTTGCATTTCAAACATTAACAAACGAAATGGAAAATATAGAAAGAACAGTGATCTTAATCCATACCCAGACATAACAAAGAAAAAGCCAAACTGAACAGCATTTTGGAAAATTAGCTGATGAATGTCATTGTCAACATCTATCGCTTCTCGTTGTTGAAGGCAAACATTGTGAAGTGTACAAAACGCTGGGTGATACACCAGAGCCCCACCAGACATTGCTAAACATCTGAAACGCAATTTTAATTGCACCGCTCATGGTTACATAGTTCTTCAGAAGGTGTTGTAAAGATTTGCTACTGGTGTCATCAGCGAGTCTTCTTGGGGATACCCTGAGTCTCCTAAAAAAAAATACTTTACGTCACAAGGATTATAATGAATACTAAAACCATCGGGAAATCGTCCTTCTAGAAGAAGCTGTACGTAAATTTCTATTGCGCAATATGTACTGATCATGATTACCACTTGGATAAGCTGCTAGTACATCAAATATTTTTTAATCTGGTTCTAAAACTAACTGATCGTTAATGCTGTGCTGTAGATATTTATGAACATATTGTTTTAGAGTTTGAAATGGTTTTTGAAGACGTACATGAGTACAATCTATCGCCCCTAAGACATTTGGGCAACCCCAAACGATATCTGCTTCTGAAACCAATTTCATAAAATTTTTGTTTAACGCTAGCATGATCTTCTTCAGATGGAAATGATATAAACTGGTCACTTATTTCAACTAAGGAAGCAACGAAGGTTAATATAATGTTACTTGCAGTAGCTTGTGAAATTTTTACTGTTTTCCAAAGCCATTGAAACCCATCGCTCCCCAAAAATTACAGCGTTACATATATTTGTTAGTCTACACACTCTACACTAACAACTTTTAATCGTCTTGTTCCTTAATGAGCTTTAATTATTTTTTTTTATGTAGAGACGCGTTTGACGAGTTTTAATTACTTTGTTACAAAGCTAAGTTAGAAATACTATTAATATGAAATTCTTTTCGTAACACTAAATCCAGTTCTTCTTCTTCGTTATCATCTTCAAACACATTTAAAACCGCAGCTGGATAGAAAACCAATCTAAAACCAATTAAAATATGATGTACTTTTAATAAAATTCTTTCGCTAAATTTATTAACAACGGTGATAGATACTAACATATGGGAAGTGGCTGACCTCTAGTGGCAATAGTTGTAATTGAATATTTCGTGTAATTCTAATCTTAAATTTCGTATAAAATTCAATAGATTGTCAGAGTCTCAAAAGGTTTTAATTTGTCAAAATTGACGTATACTCCCGGGGTAGAGAATAAAAATGTCATTTTGAGGCGCTATTTATTGAGAGTCACTATTCCCAATACCTACTGCAATTTATAAATTTTATCAAGGAGGATTTGAAAAATGTCACAATTTTTGAAGAATTACAACTAAGGACTGAAAGCGAAAAAACATTAACATTGAAAAATTTGCATAACTTTTATACCATTTAATTTTTTTACAAAATTTTGATATAGTAGGCTTTGAAATAGTTGTCAGAATATGTCGTCAAATTTTATTTTTATTTGAGTCAAATTGTGTTCACAATGGCAAAAGTAATGGAAGTACATAGATTAATCATTAAAAAATTTGTTGAGAATCCACAATGGTCAGTCGTTCGCATTGAAAAGGAGGCAAAAGTTTGCAGGCAAGTGGCAGCAAAAGTCATCAAGCGGTAAAAGGAAGACTTTACCATAACACGGAAACCAGGAAGTGGACGACTAGAGGGTTTTCATTCACCAAAGAAGGTGCAAAAGGCAATATCTGCGATGGTTAAGAATCCGCTGATATCGAACCGGAAATTAGCTGCAAAAGTCAACTTGTCGGAAAAGACAATTCGAAAAATAAAAAAAAAAGAATGGATTTAAGTCCTACAAAGTTCAAACAACTCCAGATCGTAATGCGGAGAAAAACATTGAAGCCAAGAAACGAGCCAGAAAGTTGAGAGCAGATTTTTTCCAAAACGTCAATGTTGCGTGATGGACGATGAGACTTACGTCATCGCCGATTTTTCTCAACTACCTGGTCAGGAGTTTTATGTTTCCTGTGGACGAGGAAATGTTCCTAAGAAGTTTAGAACTAAAATAAAGTCCAAGTTTCCAAAAAATATCTCGTTTGGCAGGCGATTTGTAGCTGCGGTGAAAGAAGCCAATCTTTCATAACAAATGGAACAATTAACTCCGATATTTACACGAAAGAGTGTCTCCAAAAAGATTGCGGCCTTTTCTGAGTAAACATAAGGTATCCACATTTTTTGGCTGGATTTAACTTCGTGCCATTACAGTAAGCAGACAAAAAAAGGTACAAAGAGAATCATGTCGATTTTGTACCCAGGGAGGCTAACCCACCAAATTGCCCTGAGCTTCGCCCAATCGAGCGGTACTGGGCTTTGGTGAAAGAAGCTTGAAGCAGACAAAAAGGCTACAAAATCGATTAAAAGTTTTAGAAAAATGTGGACCGTAGCGACTAAGAAAGTGTCGAGCACCAGATAAGTCTGATTGATTTTTTGTTTTTTCTGAATTTTTATATAATAAATAACCTATCCAAAACTAAATTTTTGAAAATTTATTTAGCGGTTAAAAGTTATGCAAGTTTTACAATGTTAATGTTTTTTGCCCTCAGTCCTTGCCCATGTAAACCAATGTTTTCTCGTCGCCTTGGTAACCAATTGCGATATGTTTAGTTGAATTACTTTACCTGGATATCTAAGTTGCAACAGCTTATCAAGCTTTGTGAATGACTCTCTAAGTACATATCTAAGTACAGTCAATTGTCGTTTTATTGGTGGTCTTGTAGATGTATAGATTCCGGTAATGTTAAAAATACACTTTTAAAAGTCTTATTTGATTTTCATATATCTTGTTGATAAAAGGACACCATTTTTATTAACTGGTTTTCCATTAGGAAGTTCAAAACCAAACAAGTCTGCTTTCTGCTTTGCATCGTTTGTCAAAGTCATTATCACATAATTCATTGAAAGTGCAAAATCAACATCTTTACTTTTGCTGAGCGAAAGAACAAATCCTAAAAGCTTTTCCAAACACAAAAAAGGAAATTAGATTGGCCTAGTGCACTAATGAGAAGTATGCCCATGAACTAGAATAATACCCTTTCCATAAAGAGATTTTCGGTTACGCAAAAGGAATAGGCTTTAGGAGCTAATCCATTACCATTACTGCATCGTGTCTTTATACCCATCCCGTCCGACAGAATTGTTTCAATCAGTAACTGTGCGGTCTTGGTAGCAAGGTTTTGACATGATTTTGCAGTATTGATTGTCTTTTATGTGTGTTAAAGAAAAAATATGTTTTCTAAATGGTTCCTAGGCAAAGTTTATTGCTTGAACTTTGGAAGAATTAGAACAAACTAGATTCAAATTGTGCGAAGCACAATTGTTACAAGCATAAAAATGCGGATATTTTTCCCCAGGCAACGAAGGCTTTATCGAAGCTAATTTTATTTGAATAAAACTATATAGATCAGAATAATGAAAACAGTTTCATCAAAAAATGACAATGAGTTAATCAATACTCAGGTAATTTAGAACGAACTTTTACTTACGTTTATTTACCTCCACCTAGAATAAATATACACAACATCATTAAAGTAATAAAATAACCTATTCCTCAAGGTATATTAGAAACAGCATTTGTCCTTCTCCGCGTCTTACACCCAAATGTATTTATTAATTCTATGCGAATTTATACATATTGATAAGTAATTAATTTATACTGTTATTAATACGGCTTGTTGCAACATGTATAATCACAATGTACATGATGTGGTATTTAGTACATTCTGTGGCAGGGAACAAATTATAATTGTTCATGCTGTACTTGAAACTGTCTCTGGTTAATAAATCACAGCAATTCAAAATGAACTTTTCCTTTCTTAGTGCATATGTAATATATTAATGTCAAACAAAGTAATACAAATTATAAGCTCAAGTTTGCAAAAGTCATCTTTTATACTTAGCACGAAACGAGACTACATTTTGTAAGTGAAGTAAAGGGTATATACGATTCACAAATCAGAAGAGAAAATTACCGACACTGCGGTTATCTGGATAACTGTATTGTATTCAATAACAATAAGTAAAATATTGCTGTAATTTTGTATGTATTAATATCTCAAAGCATATGTCTTCAGTTTGTGTCTTTGTACTATCATACTTTAAGTGCTGTCTTTAGAGGTTACAATCTGAGCTTGCTAAAATTTTTCACAAGTTTAGAATAAATAGATATGCATCACTATAAATTGTTTTTATTTTAAAGAATTTCTTAAAAACACAAATGAAAGCAACAAAAACAGCTCTAAAATAATTATGACGTCATATACAAAAGTAATACACAGTAAGGTTCGTGGTTAACAATGAAAATAGACATGTTAGACATTTTTTTAAAAATGTATTTAATTCAGGAAAAAAGAAAAAAGTATATAGTGTTGCGTTAAAAATTATATTGATTATGTCATATCTTAAAGAATAATTACGTCACAAATTAATGTAATACACTATTACAATGAATTCAAATTCATACTTTATGTTCACACTATGTGCATCACTATTTTAAATATAGTTATCTAATATAACTCTGGTTGTTTAAATTTATTATTATTATTATTAAACTAATATTAATGTTTTGCAAGCTGTTGACTACCTATTTTTCTAATTTTGATATATATATATATATATATATATATATATATATATATATATATATATATATATAGTGCGATTGATTTCATTTGTCCAAGCTTATATCTATTTTATTATAAAAAAATAGAAAAAAAATTATTAAAAAAAGACTCTACACTTATTGCTTAATAATAGTAAATATTTACTAGTTATTTGTGTCACTACGTCAGTAAACTGCGTTTTTGAGAGTGTGAGCACAAGTGCGAATGCTCGCAAAACATTTTCTGGACGTGTGTCACACAAAAATGTTTAGGTCGACAAATATTTAAAATAAATCTTTTGTGTAAATTTTTGACACAAAAGAATTATTTTTGGAGTTGGTATTAGTCGAATTTGTTTTCTAATTTAAATTCAAAAATCAAGTAGTTAGTATTGAACTTTTATAATTGCTTTTAATTTCTATAAAAAAATAAATAGAAGATACAAATACATTGGTACACTTAACGATGTGGTACACAATGTGGTCATAAGTCAATAAAGAATATTGTTGGCATATTCAAAAACTTATAAGTGAAGCACCTTATAAAGATTACCTCCTGATAAAAGTATAATATATAAGTATCTTTTCTATATCCAAATAAGTGGCTATAACTAAATTACAACTATCCTAAATTAACTTAAAGTAGGAGTGAAACTTGAGTACCTTAAACTAACTGAACCTACAATATAAATAACTTTGAGTACATATTCAGAAGTTCCAAATCCATGGACTTCCTGCACAACAAAACTATGACGGCATATTATCGTCTGGACTGGAGAACCAATGTAGTTGCAAAAATATTATACAAGATTCTATAGGTGGTATAATAAAATTGATAATTAATTAGAAAGTGAACCAGCTCTCCCTTACCACAACAAGTTCATTCCGGTCATTGATGTTCAAAATTTTCAATGCTTTTCACAAATATTCATCAAATTTGTTAATGTTGTGTAATCAATTACGTAAACATTCACCGCACATTACTAATACTTTTATTCATTATGACTTATTATACAATGTAACATTCTAGTATTGCAGCCAAAATGCTCTCCGGATCAGATGGGTCTTGCGCCCTGCGATTTGTGCAAACCTTTGAATTCTTGTTTCTGGTTAAATTTGATCCAAAATCTTACACGAAACCACCTTTAAATGATGGTTATTAACAATTGTGATTATGTTATGACACATTCCAACAGATCGACCTGCTCTCTAGCGTTAACAAACTTTACTAAATTTTTACCGGCCTAGGCCGGTTATCAACAATTCTTCGGCCAACTTTGACGATTGTAAAGTTTGTGTTTCTGGACGGAGGCTTAAAAAAAATTACACAAAAACAAAGGAGTATTGCAAAAAAAAGTTTGAAATAGGGTTACTTTTTTTATTATTGTTTTGTGAGATATACACATTAAGAGTTTTATTCATTTCGCCGGTTGTTTTAGTATAATTTTGAATTGTTGTTGTTTTGATTGGTTATTGTTTGTATAAGTAAAAAAACATTTACAATAGATTTGATTGTAAATTAGTGGAGTATATCTTTAAAAATTGCTGACAGAAACTCGACCGTATCTCTGTACGAGATCTGGTATTGTGCTTCTTATAAACATTACAGAGATAGATGCACGCTAAAAGGTGACGCCTATTGTATATTACTCAATACGTGTGTATAAGCCAAAGAACCCTTGAACATAGCTAATTAACGTGAGTGAGAGACATTCTCATCAAGAAACCCTTCTAATTGAGCTAGTCGGCCACATTTTGTTGCGACTCTGTAAAATATTGATAAACTTTAGTGCAGGTACAGTATAAAGTGCTATTTTATTTGCCCCCAATTGGTACCATAAAGTATCCCTTCAATATTGGTTGACAATAAAAAATTTTGTTATAATTAAATGATCAACAAACGAAACAGAAAATGACACCAATGAAATTAATAGGTCTTTTGTTCTAAATTGGAGTTAACTACTTTTTCTTTGACAATTTTTGTAACATTTATTTTTAAAGCTATGGTTACAAAAATGATTAGGCATAATATAAAACTGGATAGTCAAAGAGTTAAGAAGGGGTAAAAACTCACCGAAATTAATGGTAGAAGACACTGTGACGACCGTTATTAGACCTTAGACCTGAAAAAAAAAAATATATTAGAAAAATAAAGACATAAATAGTTTACTGTTGTTGAGTCTTTCCAAAACTGATAATTGATAATGTATCTTTCATGAAAAAATAACAACAATGAATACATCAGTATAAATGGACATGTCCAGGTAGAAATTGTAGTGTATGGTCACAGTCTAAGGAAAAAAACCCTATTTATGATCGTGCAATAAGCATATTAATCTTCCAGGTAAACAAGTAAACTCTTTACACTTACTTATTCACTTATCACACATTGAAAACAAAAAGCTTGTTTATTTCAATTGTATATACTGACTTCCAAACAAATTGCAACACCTAGAAGTTGTTGAACGATTTTAATGAAATTTTCAGGAAACGTCTATTTTCATTAAATAAAGTGATGATTAAAATTTGAAAAACAAAAGAACAAAAGCTTAAAAGTTTTTCAATAATGAGTTGCTCCGCCACTATTTGTAATGCACTCATCTAGAAGGCTTGGCATGCTATCAATTAAGTGATCTATAGCTGCTTGTGGTATATCATCCCAAGCTTCTTGAATCAATTGCTGAAGATCGTGTAAATTATCTGAGAGTGCGGTAAATTACCCGGTCGCCTACCAATCATATCCCATACATGTTTAATTGGCGACAAATTAGGCGACCGAGCAAGCCATGGGACGACGGCAATGTTAGATTCTTCCAAAAACCGTGTTGTAGCCCTTGCCGTATGAGGGCGCGCCTTATCGAACTAGAAAATGGGATTTTGCAGCCCCTGAAGATATGGAAGGCCAACTGGTTATAGCACATTAGCAATGTAACCAGCTGCGTTGAAGTTGCCGTCAATAAAGACCAAGGGTGATTTGCTACCATAACATATTGCACCCCATATCGTAACTCCTTAAATGAGAGCGGTGTTGCGTTCCACAAAAAATGTTGGCTTTTTACGTTCTCCACGCATCCGTCTGACCCTCCTACGACCATCGTGGGCCCACAAGCAAAATCGAGACTTGTCACTAAACACAATTTTATGCTATTCTTGTGCCCAATTAACCCTTTTGTTGCTCCACTCTAGTCTGCGTAGACGGTGAAGTGGTGTAAGAGAAAGACATAAAAATGGACAATATAAACGCAACCCATAAGATATTATCCGGCGATAAACAGATGACATTGACATCCTAAGTCCTGTACCTCTTATCCAATCATTTGCAATTGACCGAGTTGTTGAAAATCTATCTCTTGTGGCCAAAACTCTTAAGCGACGTTCTGCGCGATCTGTAGTCCTTTGAGGACGTCCAGATCCACGGCGACGATGTTGAATCCCTTCTTCGGACCATTTGGATCAACATCTCAATATTGATGAAACATTTCGGTTTACACGACGAGCAATTTCTCTTACCGAAAGTCCGGCCTCTCTCATACCAATAATACGGCCACGTTCAAAATCACTTAATTGGACAAAATGTTGATGTTGACGTACTCTCGTTATTGTTTTTAAGTTTAGAATGAAATTGTGAAAAAACAACAACAATTTGCAAACTTGACAGTTACTAAATGGTCTAATACTTCAAATTTATTGTTACTATGTGCTATGGAAACAACAGGAAAAAAAAAACTACTGGCTAGATTTTATTCAAATTTTAATTATCATTTTGTTTAATAAAAATAGACGTTTCCTAAAAATTTCATTAAAATCGTTCGACAACATCTAGGTGTTGCAATTTTTCTGGAAGTCAGTATATGTATGAATCTCGGTTTTTGCAGTATATTATTTATTTTTGTTTCTATGGGAGATTAAAAAACCAATCACAAATTATATTCTTGGAAAACTACATTAAAGTTTGCAAACTTAATTTAAAAAAAGAACGACATGACAAAATATATACTGAGGCATTTATAATTATTTTGAATATTTACTCCCTATGCCAAAAGAACAATAAAGAAGAAGGTTCCCGGCTTATGGAAAATTTAAGACCACTCAAATTAAAATGTTTTTGTATCATCTGATTGATTTTTATTTTTTGTAACAATTTTTCATTATGTGTTTCGGTATTTTGATTGAATATTGCATTGTCATTGGAAATAACTGCAATTAAAATTTTTGTTTTGTAGTTTATCGATAATGTGATTAATAGTTATTTACATTAGATTGTGGAGAGTAGGATTTTAAAAACCCTTTACACAAGAAATTTGTATAATATTTTTTGACCGACGATCATTATTAAAATTTAAAAAAAGAACAAAATTATTTCTACTGATTTTAAGTAGGCCTGGCTGTTTACCATTTTGACATACACCACTTAATATGCGACAGTTCATTCGTTTAACTGATGTATAGATGGCGCCATCAATATCATCATCAATAAAAAAATTAAATGCGCCCTTATTCTGTACATTATCGTGTCAAGTATGGTGTAAAGTCAATTTTTAAATTAATTTATAATTAGTTTATTTTAAAACGTTTCCAAATAGCTGATAAACCAACCATTACTTTACCGCATAGTAGCCGTACTTTACCGCATAGTACCTGTACTTTACCGCATAGTAGCTGTACTTTACCGCACTGTGTGCATAAATCACGTTTCAAGACAAATATGAACAACTAAAAAATGTGCTTTACAGTTCGGGAGGGTAAAAAATGTAATTACCCGATTTGAAAATAGAAATAAGTAAAGTAAAGTAGCAGATATTATAACAATAAAGAAAGGCAATTAAAAATCTATTATTTAACCCTTTCAGCACCATGTCACCACCAGTGGCGACATAGGTAAACTGCGTGCCAATTCCAGTGTCGCCAGATGTGGCGACATGGTCTATATTCTGTGTTAAGGTTCAGCATTTGGCAACAAGTTGTTTATATTAGCCTGGGACAGTGGTAATAGGAATAGGCAGACACAATAGTGGAGATACGTATTCTCATTTCATCAGGCAACCGCGTGGTAAATTTTCTTAGTCGACAGTGTATATGTGGGTGTTAATATAAGTATACGTGTTTCACATTGCATAACATTGTTTTTTGAGCGATTTGACTGAAATTTATCTATATTATAATGAGTGATTCGAGTTTTGGTTTTGACGACAATGTTGAGGATCCAGATTTTGCAATTACTGACTCAGAAACTGACGATGAGGATACTACAATAAGTGAAGATGACATTAGTGATGATGAAAATGAACCTATTGCAATGGCTGATTTCAAAGTTATTCAGGACCCTTTTCAGATAATACTTTTTACATCAATTCTTGCTTCTATATCTTATCAAATGAACGTCCTCTGCAATAACTTTGTAAAACCTTGTGCTACTAGTTTCAAAATGAATAAATGTAGAAGACTTTATGGAATTTTTATTTGTTAAAAATGTAAATAAAAGTTATTTCAAAATGAATTTTGCTTATACACGTAGATGTACCTATTCATTTATCTCTATACTCATGACGATATTTTACAGGATGCTAGGATGACGGATTTGAAAACTTTCAAGCCATTGTTTTACGGAATACATCCTGCGGTCGATCTCGAACAATTCAAATCTGCAAGATTATGTTTTGAAGCCTTCATAACCAGAAAAATAGTGAACAATTTGTGTGAATGGACTAATAAAAGGGCGCAAATGTATCTTGAAACCAAAGACTCACTAAAAGTGTACGGCATAAATTGGAAAGAAGTTCATGTAGAAGAATTTTATGTTTTTATTGTTCTTTCTCTCTTTATGGGTATCATAAAATACCCTAACGTAAGAGATTATTGGACACGATCTTTTTTGTTTGGTGGACCAAGGGTCTTTCAAATAATGAGCCGGAATAGATACCTCTCTATAATGAAGTTTTTGAGATTCAATGACCCAGAAGCTTATATAAATGGTTGCCCTCTGACACGAATAGTAATGCTTTTTACGTTTCTAAGAGAAAACACAATGGAGCTGATTGACATAGGTGAAACGTCAGCTATCGATGAATGCCTTCTACTCTACAAAGGACGACTACATTTCCGTCAGTTCATAAAAACAAAAAGGGCTCGTTTTGGGATGAAGGTCTTTTGCCATTGTCCAAGTGATCCAAGATTCCGTAGCTACACATATAACTTCTCCTTGTACATTGACAAAGACATCTACAATATCGACCATATTCCACATTCAGCCTCTCTCAGCATGTCAGAAAAAATCGTTTTCCATCTTTTCCAAAATCTTTTGGACCAAGAGCGAGAAATTATTCTCGATAATTGGTATGTCTCCGTAAGGCTAGCAAATTTTTTGTTGTATATCACAGGATCCATTCGAACAAACCGAGGTGTACCTAAGGAACTCTTGTCAATCAAATTACAACCAGGACAATCATGTTTTATAAGAAAAGGAGACATATTAGTAGTAAGATATAGGGATAAGAGAGATGTCTATGTGCTTTCTACAAAACTGGTGGCATGATTTGTAGAAAAATCTACCCGAACGAAAACATCTTCAAGGCCTCTTGTGCTTCAGAAACCACATCACATAGAACATTATAATAAAAATATGGGAGCAGTAGATGCTGTCGATCAAGACATTGAACCATACTGCTGTACGAGGAAAAATTACACATGATTCAAGAAACTTGGACTGCACATGGTTCAGAGAATGGTTCTGAATGCGAAAACATTTTTCAACATTGCCAATAAAAAAGATGACATGTCAGTACTCGAATTTGAGAAGTTACTATGTAGTGAATTACTCAAACTTTACAGTCCACAATACATCAACTAAAAGAAAAGTATGAAAAGGACGATAAGAAAGAAACAAATAGACATGCATTTGCTTGCAACATAAAGAAAGAAGGGAAACGTAGGAAAAGGAGACTATGTGTTGTGTGCTATTATGAGAATAAAAAAAGAAAGTATACAGCTAATTACTGTGCTTCGTGCAACAAACACCCCGCATTATGCAGTGATGAACACTTTGAAATGTATCACAATAACATTGATGAGTGATTCATTGTTGTACTTTCAGTTCTAAATCTTACTTTGCAAATACTGTTTTTGTTAGAAAATAATTTATTTTTCATTCTAGTATTTCATTATTTCATTTCCACTTCTTTATCATCCTAAATGCGCTGCCACTGTATTCTCCATAATTTTCTACTAGTATTTCATGTTATAAGAAATGAAAATACCTAACTAATAAAACCACAGAATTCAAATTATAACTTATTCTAGTCTCCTCTTGCTCCACCAATGATTATTTGGTGTTTTTAATGCTATGCTACATTTAATTTTTCTGTGATTTACTTCAAGAATAAATGCATAGATCTCATTTTATGATGAAAATTTTAATGTTATGAAAGACTCTTACATCAGAGTTTTTGTCGAATTTACCCCGCTAATTACTGCCATGATTGCGCCGCCCATGGTAATTTTTGCTTTTTTTTCGTGTTTCATCAATGTATGTCTATGATATTTGAAAATTATGAAATGATAGGACCTATTAAAAAAAGTAAAAACCCCATCAAATCTGGGATATCAATGATGTTCTCATATTTACGCCTGGTGGCGAAGGGGTTAATGCTTTGTGAATGGGGATACCGGAAAAATTAATTTATAGAAATTAAAATTGAATTGGTTTATATCATTAAAAATGGTTGCAAGATAATGTTCATTTTACGGATATCTCACTGACTCTTAGAGCCTGGGATAAGTCATGACCACATTTCCGTTATTTTGTTCTAAAAAAATTAATATTTAAAACTGAATTGGCCTGTACATTAAAAATGGTTGCAAAATAATGTTTATTTAACGGATATCTCACAGCTAACTTAAATTTCAGTAAATCGCCAAATTGTTAAAATAGGAAAATTTTTAAATATCTCGAAAACTATCAAAGTGATGGGTTGGTAACCCTAATATCGACTGAAATGTAATGAATTCCAACTTCCAACAGGCTACACAAATACATAGTGTTTCATTTAATTAAGCAAGTTATTTAAGTTGTAAGTGGTTAGCGTTACTTGGAAGTACTTAAAACACCCTGTATATCATAACACAAGAGTAAATATTGCAAAAAAAATGTTGAAAGCTTTTAGTACGGTGGTGTAAGACAAAGTTGCTTGTTCTTACTTATTTTGAAGTTATTGTATTTTTTCGGAAGGGTCTGCAAATGAGGTAAAATGATTTACCTCAGAAACGAAAGTAAGTAGGTACAGGGACATGTTCACAAACATATATTATTTTTTATCGTACAATTCAAAAATAGAAAAAAAATAACCCAACGTTGACATGGTACTTGTTACTGAAGCACCCTGTACAATCCAAAATATTTGTCGCTTTAATGCTACAGAATAATTCGTTGGTAGTGCTCCGCCCTGTATATGTTACTTTACTTCACTCGTTTGTTATTTTCAAGTCTTTTAATTTTACTTTAACCACATTATCGATAATATGATAAATTGAATTTAGTAAGTTGTATTTTATATTTGATTAAGTAGTAGGTGAATATAAACAACTGTATAAAAAATGTTAACAATCCTTAAATATTAGTGTTAAGAAAAATCGTGTAATTATATTATTCTCGGACACATAGTAGTGACGTTTCGCTGTTCTTTAAGACAGCTTTTTCAAAACAAATTATATATATGTATTTTATTATGATGGAAAAATATTTATTGTAAACAATACACTAACATAATTAATTTAATTTTATCATAGTCGTAGATTGGTGAGGTGGAATTTGCACACCTCATGTAAATGCACTCATTTTTATTGTAGTATTATTAGAGACAATTTTATTTAAGATCCACCTCACCAATCTACGACTATGATAAAAATTAAATTAATTATGTTAGTGTATTGTTTACAATAAATATTTTTCCATCATAATAAAATACAGATATATAATTTGTTTTGAAAAAGCTGTAAGCCATGAAAACAAATGTACTAAAGTCTGTATACTATTGGCGCGGAGTAATAAATCATAATTGCTTGAAATAATTCTTTATTTTCTTGTGAAAGCGGTACTTCTACGGTTAAGTAAAACCAATAAATTCTAACCAAAATACGATCATTGTGCCCTTTTGCAGCATATCGACCCATCTAGGGTCTGAGAACAATAGTTTAATCTGTGTAAACACGTTGCCATCAGCCCAGGTACTGACGAAACGAGAATCATAGCCGTAGATGTGGGTATTATACCAAGATACAAAAATAATGGTATATAATACGTAAGAAGTAAAATTTGTAATGTGATCTACTATACAAATAAAATAAATAACATATAAATAATATATGACATAAATATAAAATAAAATAGTAATGCAGATATCGTCAGTACATTTATTACAATTACAATTAATTTGCGGGGACCGATTTTTAGGCATCAAAAAGTAAATTTGGCTCAATTATAAAATTATGTGGTTGTCATGGAAACTTATCAAAATGAATAGATAAAAGTAACAGGCATAAAAATGTTCATTTAAATAACAAGACATTAGTAGGTAAAATAGGTATATTTAAAAATAACTGACAATACTCACTCATGGTTACAATAAATGGTGTTTAGAGAGTAGAACACTGTTTCAGGCACATTACGCTTGGTCATTTAACTTTCTTCCTCGTCTGAAATTTCCATTTCGGAATCAGAATCGCTGTCTTGTGTGTTTATTGATATAATAATTGGCTCCAATGTTATCTCTACTAGATTATCCAGTTACCAACATTTGTCTTCTTCCTTAACGACATGAGATATTTTGTTTAATGCATTTTCCAAAAGTTTTTTCACGTCGTCGAGTTTAAAAGTGGTATTGTTACGAGCGACGTCACCTTTTACTTGAGCCCAAACCAACTCTATAGGATTCAGCTCACAATGGTAAGGTGGTAAACGCAGTTCTTTAATGCCCCGATTCTTTGCCATTTTGTCAAAAACATGACGTATATACTTATTCTTATGAACTTTAACAATATCCAATAATTCTCTTTTCACCATGTCATCCTCAAAAGTTATATTCTTAACAGATAACCAATCTATAATTTCTGCTTTCTCCAAGCGCTGGTAGGTAAATTTTCGTATCTTCGTGAGTGGTAGCTGGCGTTGTCCATAACTATTATAGATCCTTAGAGTATCAAATCTAGCATCTGCTCAAAATATTCTTCAAACACATTAGCATTCATGTCTTCGTGGTAGTCGCCAGTTTTCTTTGATTTGAATTCTAACAAACCACCATCTACAAAGCCATCTTCATTGCCAATATAAGTAATAATTAACCGTGTTCCTTTTCCAGAAGGCGGTCGAAATTCTGTCGAGCACTCGTAACGGTATTATCATGCCATTTTTTTTTACGGTATGTCCTGCATTGATCCAGGTTTCATCCAAATAGAATATACGCTTGCCTTCACGCCTATATTTTCTTATTTTCCGAAGACAATTTGTCCTTCATGTAATAATATCTTGTTTTTCAATTAAAACGGATCTTTTATTTATCTTCTCCCAAGTAAACTTCAACTTGCGAAGAAGTTTCCACAGTGTTCTACGACTCATTTGGGGTAGATTTTCATTCCTCATTTACTGCTAGTAAAATCTTATCGATTGTAGGAATCTCTTTCCGTAAGTAGAACGAGTGAACCTTTCTACGGACAGAATTCCTCATTGCATCATCTAATTCCATCGGGCGCCGACCAGGAGATGGAAGTGGGTGAAGCACTTGTCCAAATTTTTCTTTTCCTCACTAGTTTATAAATGGTGGATTTTGATATTCCCGTCATTGCAGAACATAATCCTACAATATCATCGACACTTTTTGCAGGGTGTTGACATCGAACAGCGTCATGCACATTTAAAATTATAATTTTTCATTAGCAAATAACGCACCACTTTTAACGCGTTTTGCTGGTGAAAAGTTTTCCATTCCAAAATTATTTGCACTAACACACAAACAAACAAACAAGCCGATTCATTGCTAATAACAAACTAAACATATTTTTCATTTAGAAAGTATACGAAGCCCTTCGGTCAAACAACTAATTATCTGTAATCTTTAGCAGAAATTACAACCCGTCTGCCGTAATGACTGCGCTAACGACCCCACTTTACCTGATGATAGATAATCCAACACACATTTTGACGCTAAAGAATAATTGTTTTAAAATTACTTTATTTAGCTATATCGATTCTTAATTGTAATAATAAGAAACAAACCACATAATAGTAAATAATTTTTTTGAAATATTCCACAGTTTAATAAGATACAAATAGATTCATAACTTTTGTAAAACTCAGTATACGTACCTATATAAAATTAAAATTTAAAATAGACAAATTGAGAAACGACACATTTGTCATTTATCGATTTTAGAGTTTAATTTTATATTCAAATACTGTGTTTTACAAAAGTTTTGTATCTATTTATATCTTATTAAACGGTGGAATATTGCTGAATTAAATTATTTACTATGAAAAATAGATTCCACAAAGTAAGGATTGAAACAATAAAAGAAACCACATAATAATTCATATCAAGGTAGATTTTACTATTATATTTACCTACTAAAAATATGATTTTCCAAACGTATCAGGTACCTACGCCACTGCAATACGGGAGATTCGATAATTCTGACAGGTTTATTACTCCGCGCCAATAGTATACTGAGTATACATTACCATGCCTTCAAACTAAATAAAATCGTAAGCTGTCAATTTTGATTTTTTATTTTACACACGTATTTAATAATATTTCAAACTGTACGAGGGTTCAAATCTCAGTACGATTTCATTTTTTAGTTGTATTATTACTTTAAAAGAATAGCGTTTAATTTCTATCGATAAAGAGGCATAGGTTTTAATTTCCTTGAACTGGCAATGGATTTATTAGAATATTCACATTATGAAACATTTACTTTAATTCTTTAATAATAGAAAGTTTATGGATATCGTAAAATATATATAAAAGACTGGAATTTGAACCTTCGTAAGTTTTGAGATATTATTAAATATTTTTCAAATATATTTAATATGTTTGTTAGAAATTATTAGACAAAACGTTTTCTAGTACACATTGTTAAGGGTTCTGGTAGTAAAAATATCTTAAAAACACTTTGGGGACATATAAATCGGACTTTTCAAATTCCTTATGTTAAACATAATGCTTCAGATTATTTGAGACACACGTTATATCGTATGTAGGTACAAAACATATCAGATTGCTAATTTAGTGATAAAATGGACATATAGTCGTGACAACCTAATTCATTACTTGTTTTTATAGCCAACCAACTGTATTGCAATAATTTTCAAATACGCAGCAAGTAGTTGAAAGCAAAAAATAAATTAATTTTTTTTAATTAAAAATCCATGATACATATAAAAAAATTATGTTCCAGCACTTATCTTGAAAACCATGAGATTAAATCTTTTTAGAATATTATTGTGAGTATACTTTAACAAAAACAACAACTTTTGTTTTGTTCATTAATTAACCATACAATTCTACTTAATTTAGAGCACACTGTATACTTTAGATATACTTGTTCGTAGAATCATAATCTCTAAGTTTGAACTTTTTGGGTTACCTAAACGATCAAAGTAGTTATTTAAGTAGTAAGGGGGGAAAGTAAAAGTTTGGAGTACAAGGCATGAAAATTGTTGCGCGAGCCGTAGACGAGAGCAAAAATCAGGTCAAAGTTTAAAAATACTGAGAAAAATATTGGGATTTTTAAAGTAACAATAAAACCACTGCTGTTGAATTTGTTTGTTCCATCAACAAATTAATAAAACAAGTATGTTGTTTAAAGTTTCTTAAAATACGCACCCTATACATTTATATTAGTAAATTATTTTAAAAAAGATCGAAGCATTTGAACAAAATGTAAAAAAAATTTAACGGTTGCCATAACTCAAGTTTGGTGTAATGCACCTGAAAAAAAAACCAAAAATAGTATTATTTATATATTTCACAAGAAAATTTATGTGGCCTGTTTAAACTTGAACAATTTATTACAAAATCGATAAATTATGTAATCTCGATTTAGAAAATTTTGCTAGAGAAAAATTCGACTGCCAAATACGAGATAAAAAAAAATTCCAATTTGATTTGTTGCAAATACTTTCGTTTCCAATTTCTACTCACCCTAATTTATTTCCACAGTTACATGTGATAAGGGCTCTACCAGTCAACACGGTCAACCTTCAATAATAATTAATTGTCTATGTCAACCATAAATTTTATCGTTAAGCGCTGATGAGATTTTTACGCAGTTTATTAAATTTTCATTCTGTATAATTAACTCTTTCATAATTAACCTATTTAAGCTCTTGCGATTAAATCTTCTATTTTTTTGTCCGCATTAAAAGGTTTTTGGAAAATTTGTTGTAGTAATATAAAATAACGTGGAATCTAATTAAGTTTAACGATAATTAATTTTTGAACAGTAATAACAATTTGGTTAAAAAGTTCTTTATACATTATTTTCATCGATGAAATAACCATTTATATTAATGTTTTTAATTACTTCCTGTAACGTTTCTTTTTCTAATCTTAATTGGAACTCCTGAAATTAAAGCTTTATTTTAGATTATCGTTTGTCGTAAGTGATTATTCTTTTCTTTTTGTTAAGTTTAAGTAACAGAAAGTGTCATTATGCTCTTTGATTCGCTATTCGTTACGTTATATTTGCATACTTTAAATAAATTTAAATTGCAAATGCGCATTTAAAGGTTTTCTGGTAAATACAAACTTTTTTTAAAATTGAATTAATTACTCATTTATTTTTGTACGCGATATTATTACTAAGGTTTAGTACTTTTGTTGTTACATGTTCTGCGCACAGAATCATAGTTTTGCATTACGTAAAAAAATTAATTTTATGCAAATATAATTAAAATGTTCTAAAATTAAAAATAAAATTTATTGTTGTTTGTTATGTCGTTTGGTTAAAAATGTTGTTTGAAATATTAATTAAAATTAGTATTTTTGCCAAGGAGTGAATGAAATACAAAAGCTTAGCAATATCCACCAAAAGCTCGAAGCTGTTGAGAGCTAAAACTAATAATGAAAACCGCTAAGCTTAAACTAATTTAATTATTTTTAGAAAACAGTATTTGTAATCAACATTTACTAAACTCAATTTATATTTTAAACAATTTGAGCTGAAAAATAATTGTATACATTTTTTGGGTAGATATTTTAAGAATGTTTAAGTTATAATGTGAAATTATTAAAAATTTGTAAAATGGTAAAAATTATCTAAAAAAGAACGTAGATAAAATATTTAGTTTAGTCAACACTGAATTTTCAAGAAAAATGTCGTAATTTTTATTGGGGATAGTATCATTGATTATAAAGTATAATCAATGATCAATGATAATATGCAAATTTGTTTAAACTATAATAAATCATTTGGCTGAACAACAACTGGAATTTATTTATTTATTTATTGCCCAACAGGTAGATTACCCAATTACAAGACAATATACATGTATACATAGAAGTTTCTACAACATATTAAATTTAATCTTTTATAACAATAGTATTTTAAATAAATGATCAGTTATCATAACCAAAAAAAACAACAAAAAAAATTGAAAACAATAAGAAAATTAAAAACAATAAAAAAATTGAAGCATATTCAGTCAATTTCAAAAATTTATATTATTTCAAAGTAGTTGAATTATAATTTCACGAATTTTCTGTACAGGGTGTATCATAATGAATTGGAAATATTTTAATTGTAGGAAGCTGAGCTCAAAATATTAAGATTTATATTGCAATTCTGATATTATTTGCAACTCTGTAGCTTTGTCAAATTTTTTAAGGTTTGTCTGTAAGGATTTACAAGAAACCGTAAATACTTACAAGAATCTGTAGCTTACAGCAACACACAAAATTGCCAAGTTTTGTACACATAATTGCAGGCTTAACCCAAATTACTTAAATGAAATGTGGCTACTTCTAAAGGCGAATGACAGAGGCAAGTACTTTTTTGAACTTTCCAAAAATCTACAGCACTTGTGGAATTGTCATTTTAGCACAAGTTTTCGATTATCCAACACTTTATTTTTAGATAAGATACTCTTTTTTTGTAACGATAAATTCGTTACTTTTGTGGTATTTAAAGTCAAATATAAATGCTACACAGTTATTTTGATTGGAATGTATTAATTATGTAGGTGCCTGGGTACCATAGGACTACATCCAATACTAAAATAAAATGTCACACTTCCTGCCAAGTATGAAAAGAATACGTCAAATACTTTTAAAATACTGGGTACAAAAAGTTTTTAAAATTTCAAATAAAACATCCTGTAACTCAGTAACCAGTCTCATTTTATCTAAATAATTTGGGTTAAATCTTAATATGTTGAGCTTAGTTTTCTACAGTTAAAATATTTCCAATTCATTATGACACACCCTGTATAAAAACAATTTAAAAATAATTTTGCATAGACTAGTAGTCTATGTAGTCTAGGTTTTGACCCAAGAATCGGTCGTAGCAGCTTGAAATTTTGAATACTACTAGTTTTTATCACGAATTTACGAAAAAAAAATGGTTTACCAAAGAACCCGCAACCAAACTAAAAAAAAAATTGAATTTAAAATGAAAAAATTATTTAATTTTGTTAAAAAACTGCCTTTGGTGGTTATTTAATAATTTCCTTTGTGTTCGTACAAAAACCATTTGAACGCAGATCTGCTATTTCAAATCCGCGGTATTGCGGCCAATACCATTTCTGGTGACGGCGCCCATTAGATTTACTATAACTCTGCTACAAGGAGTCGGAGAAAAATTTAAAGTGATTTTTATTCGTTAAACCTTCGCCTTAGAATGCGAGAAAACAGCTGTCGACGTCCTCGTGCTTCTGACCTGTGACCAGCTCAAAAAAATATTTCCAGATATTGGCTAAAGAGAATACAAAAAATGTATACTATTTATATAAAAGTCTCTGTTAATGTCCTTCTTGCCGAAAAAATATCTTATTCATTCACGCCTTCACAGGTTATGATACTGCTTCAGTGTTTTTTTAAGAAAAGGAATAGTCAAATCCTTTGAGACAAAAATTAAAAATTAAAAGTTTTTGGTGAAAGAACCTGTTGAAGTTTTCTGAAAACCAGATCAAACTCAACAAAAAATGTTTGAAGCATGGTCTATTGCTTTGTTAGCGTTATACGATGCTTCAAGTACAGAAATCGATATTGACAATTATTGTTACATATTATTCACCAAGGTTGTGTTAAAACAGCAAACAGTCAACTTGGCCACTTTGCCACCAACGTTTGATGCAGCGAGATAGCACTTTCAGGTTCAACAGTGGTTATCGAATGATTCTTTGACACCGGAAGATTGGGAGTGGACCAGCAAAGACATTTTTGCACCAACCAAAATGATGCAGCAGCCTGCTCTAGAGACACTCTTGAAAATGTTTTTTTGTCATTCTACAATAGGGTGTGTTGGCAAAGCTTGCTTGTGTCACAAAACTGGTTTAGCATGCACTGCTCGTAAATCTTGTACATCTCATGTACATTTTTCTAATTTTCTGTTTTTCCAACGTACTTTTGATTATTATACAATTTCTTCCTATCTTGATAATTGTGTTTCGAAAGGGAATATGAATAAAATATGTATGGTTAGGAAATGTTATTTTGAAATCGCCATATTATTTTCGATTGGGATTTTCATAACTTTCAATATGTTTATCGATAAGTAACTGAGTCATGAGTGTAATCTAAAACATATTCTTCCTCTTTTTTTTGTCATTATAGAACAGTTCAAAACATTTTTTCGTACTTTCAAAATCATTCGCATCATTTCCAGCTCGAAAAAGTATGATTTTGCCTGAAAAATTAATTCCTAACCTAACATAACCTCATGTACCGCATTTCAAGAATTCCAGAATTAGTTCATCTTAATTAGCATCTTCTCTCTTTTGGCAAAAGCCATTTGACCGTAGTTCCAACATGTTATAAGAAAATTCCAAACGAACTACATTTCGAATATTAAACTCAAATTTAAATGTTTGGTCGCCGATTTTTTGGTAAACATGTTATCAAGAAGCTATATGCCAAATGTCATGCTGCTACAACTATTTCTTGGTTTTAAAGTAAAATTTGATTCTGCATACTGACTATAGCTTAGGACTAGTCGTATGAGCTAGTGTGTTTAATATGTACTAAATATACCCTTGTTAGATTTAAAATAAAATCTCATGAAACCTATGATGAGTTTCTTTGAAAGAAATGCATTGTTGTTACAAACAGCCTCAACACATTTACAGAAGGCACAAGTAGGAACCAAAATTTTGCAGCAAAATTAAGATTGTCCTTTTCACTAACTCAACATTCGATAGTTAGTCTACGTTTTACGACGCTACCGTGGTGTATTTGGATTAGAAAGCTGGCCAAAATTTAATTTTTTAAAAATAGACCAATTCAAAATTTTTTTGTCTATATAAATAGTTAAATGGTGAAATTAAAATGATATGTAGTTGTTCTTCTTTAACTGCAACCGCTTGACAGTATCAACAGAAGAAAATTGACGATTGTCGCACCTCTTATTAACTGCAAGTTACAGGCCTATACGTTCATTAGTATCCTTTCCAATTTTACAAAAATATTGTGTTCCATATAGAAGAATTAGGACAAGGTATGTATTTCGTCAATGTTTATATTATATTTTTTGTCTGTTTCAGGTTCATTCAGACAACAATGCAAAATAATCAGAAGAAGCAGCGGAATAAAACTTTTCCTTGCTATAATATATTATTAAAAGATAAAAGGAATTCTACCCTTCACAAGAATCGTATCGAGATGCTTTGACTTGCGCTGAGATTAATCTGCAAAATCAGTTAATCACACTGCTGCTCGGTTACTACAATATTTGGAAGAAGTGATTGAAACCCTAAGCCAGAATAAATGCAATACATTGGAAATTGCATATAAATGGGGTGTAATGGATCGCAGTTCAAACAAAGATTTGAAAACTATGAAGACTCCAATAGAAATATTTTTCAAAACTCCTTGGTACCTTTGCAATTAGTTTGTGGCATCGTTAACAAGCAAATTAGATGGCAGAATCCAACACTAATCTTCTCCTTGCTATTGTAGGCCCATTCGCATAAGGTTTGTTAAACAAAATGGTGACATAAGAAGACAAGAGATACATTGTACATATAAATTTTAAAACAAGCAAGAGTCCAAGATTAAGGGAGATAAAATTAAAATCATGAACCTTTGTATGGTGCTGACAATGGCAGACGCCAAAGTATGCAATTCTACTACATATATAACATCTACAATAAAATGTTATATCTGTGGAGCCACAACAAAAGACTTCAATAATTTAACTACAAAAAAGAAGCTGATCCAAGCACATTTCAGTTTGGACTTTCAATATTGCATGCTCGTATAAGGTTTTTTGAAAGTCTCTTACACTTCTCTTACAAATTAGAGGTTAAGAAATGACAACTCAGAAATGAAGATAATAAAAATGCTGTGAGAAAAAGTAAATGCATTGTTTAAGAAAATTTTAAGAACCTATTAGGCATAATTGTAGACGTTCCTAAAACACGGAACATAAACTTCCGATCTTATCGTTTATCCAACTTTTCCGGAGGGTCATGTAATATTGATCTTTTGACATCAGATCATGTTTTGACTCTCATAAGACCTATTACAAGAAAAACCACTAAGCCTTTTTTAAAAATAATTTTAGAACTTTTGCTGCTTTGTGGAGTTATTAATATTGAAAGAGAAAGTGAAGAATCATTTTTAAGTGAAACAAGAAAATTCCTTTTATTTTTCAATATAAACTCACAAAACTCTATAATTTAAAAAAGTACCCTATTGTTTATTTAGAACTAAAATTACAGTTTTTTTTCCGAAATCGTCGCTAAAGTACAAAAAAGTTTGCAGTAAAGTAAATAAAATCGGCACTAAAGTAATTCATTATACGATCATTTTTAAGTTCACATTTTCGGCGGTAGAGAGATGCATACGCTGTAGAAACATTTGACGTAAAAAAGGAAACAGCTGATTACATTTGCTACTTAAAGAACGTTATAACAATAGGGCATTTCACGTCAAACCAGCCACTAAAAAAACTCGACACCGATAGAAAATTTTTTGCGCTGAACATTTTAATCACCGAATTATAGGACTGTGAAGTTTTAAGTTCAGGCTGGTACGTACTCCTTTGAATACCTAGTTTTTTGAACATGTAACTGAATTAAACAAGTAGTGGGATAAATATATAATTGTTAAAGCATTTTAATTAAATATTTAAAGTAGTAAAACAAATATTTTTTACAAAAAAATACATAAAAATTATTTTTAAGAAATTTTAACAAAATTGGACCAGCTTTCGAATACAGCTGATAGTCTAAAGATCATCCCCTCCAAGTTTGAAAATGGGCACAAAAGTCATTTAGGAGCTTGACCGGTTAACAATGCCACGGTGTGCTAGCACTTGGCGTCAGTTACTGCGAGTAATTTTAAGTAATTTTATATTCCGTACCGCCATTTACAATTTCTGAGGTGAAATATTTTGCGTTGAAACTCAGCCACTAAAGTTTTGTTAAACGGGTAAAAGAGATGGAACTATGATGCTCTGTTTTTAAATTTAGCCGTTAGTTAACTTATGGCTTGGCAACTTCGTAGTCAAACGGACGCGTGACGAACGATTTGTGTGTAATTTTTGTATTTTTTTGTTAAATTTTTTTATACTAGCATTATGGTTCCGTATAATGATAGATGTTTTAATCCGTTCAAAATACCTGTGAATAGAAAATCTAAGGACTTAAGAAAACCTACTAAATTATTAGCAGAAAAGTGTTCATTTAATAGTGACAAGAACTTTTACGTTTGTAAGCAGTTTAGAAAGCGACTCGCTCGTGAAATGCCACTAATTGCAGACGAGAATGTGGCCGTACTTAGTCAATCTAGCGAATTATCTACTCAAGCTTCACAAGGGTCTTACTATGCTCCTGAAAAAAACCCGCTTAATAAAGCAACACAGACCGAGGATTTGAAAGATAATGACAGCGAAATACTCAAACAATTAAAAGAAAAGTTCAATAACCCGTCAACGTCTGTGTCGCTAAAAACTATGATTCTCACTGTAGCCCCAAAATCGTAGAGTAAACCTCGGCTTGCTGAAGAGTTCAATACATCCAGACGACAAGCAAAAAAGGCCAGAGAACTGGTTGAAAAGAATGACATTTTACCTTTGCCGAATCCACGGGAGGGGCGTAAATTATCTTTAGAAACGCTTGATCTCGTAAACAATTTGTACCTAAGAAAAGATAATTCAAGAATTATGCCTCGTAAGAAAGATTTCGTGTCTATAAAGTTAGACGATGGCAAACGAGTTCATGTACAGAAACAATTGCTCATGTGTAACATCAACTAGCTCTATCGCCAATTTAAAGAAGAATACCCTGGATTAAAGTTGGTCTTACAAAATTCTTCTCTTTGCGGCCTAAACAATGCATTTTAGTAGGTGATTCTGGAACTCAGGTTGTGTGCGTTTGCGTTTATCATCAAAACGTTAAATTGATATTAGAGGGAGCTGGCATTCCGGATATTACTAAAAATACTGCGATCCCTCTAACATCTTATAAGATTTTCTTGCGAAGGATGATGTGCGTTAATCCAACCCCAAAGTGCCACTTAATGTCGAATAAATCGCCAGTTAGCAAACGTTGCAAGAACTGTCCTGGTCTGCATGAAATTTGGAAGCATCTTATAAAAACATTTGATGAGAATTAAGTGACGAATACACAGTTCAACACATGGATCGGAACGGATTGTTTTACTATCGCATCTCAAGTTCAGCCATCAGATGATTTCGTAGACAGTCTTTGCTCAACTTTTGATCTTTTAAAGCCTCATTCTTTTATAGCAAAACAGCAAGCTAAATATTTCAGAATCTTAAAGGACACCATTTTAGAAGGCGACGTTATTACCCAGTGCGATTTTGCTGAAAACTACAGCTTTGTTGTACAAGATGCTGCCCAGTCATTCCACTGGAATAATGATCAAGCGACACTCCTCACATCTGTTTATTATTATAAACAAGATCAGGAATTGAAACACGAAAGTGTAGTAATGGTGTTAGATGATTTAAAGCATGACACTCCCACCTCCTACACTTATTAAAAGATATTACAACATCATCTTCACGAACAAAACATAGTTACCAGTAAATACTATATTTAATATATATATATATATATATATATATATATATATATATATATATATATATATATATATATTACTGATGGAACATCGCAACACTTTGAAAATAGATTTAATTTTATAAACTTAACCTATTTCAAAGAAGATTTTACAGCTGATGCAAATTTTATTTTCACGCCACTTCACATGGCAAAGGGCCGTGATGGTATTGGGGGAAACTTAAAACACGGGGAAGTTTACAGGCTACGTCCTATAATGCCATAACAATACCTGAGAGGTTATATCAATGGGCCAAATCATCAATGCCTCAAACATATGTATACTATGCTTCTAAAGAGGAAATTGAAGAAAACAGGGTATTTCTAAAAAACAGATTTGACTCTTCGGTGACTATACTTGGTACAAAAAAGTATCATACATTCATTCCTTCTGCTGGTGGTATTGTAATAAAACAAACAAGCAATAGTAAAACTCAAAAATTGTAAAAGTATGTAAATAAATGTGTATAAATTTGTGTAAATATATCTGTACTTATGAACTAATAGTAATGTAAATAAATTATGGAGATATTTTGCTTGTTTTACAATTAAATCTTAACACGATTTATTTATACTACAAATTTATTAAATTGTATATAAGACGGACGCCATAACCAAGCGTATTGCCACTATTGCCAGGCGCGCGTGCGTCTTGGCAGAGCGCTTTGGCGTTTGTTACCGGTCTAGCTCCTAAACGACTTGTGCCTATTTTTAGACTTGGAGGGGATAATCTCTAGGCTATCAGCTATATTCGAAAAAAAATTAAGCTAGTCCAACTTTGTTAAAATTGCTTAAAAAAATTTTTATGCACTTTTTTTTTACTACTTTAAATATTTAATTGAAAAGCTTTAACAATTAAGTATTTATTCCACTACTTGTTTAATTCAGTTACATGTTTAGAAAACTAGGTATTTCAGTTCAAAGCGGCGCGTATTAGCCTTAAGTCAAAACTTCACAGTCCTGTAACTCGGTAATTAAAATGTTCAACGCAAAAATATTTCATATCAGTGTCAACACCACATATCGGTATAACACAACCAAAAATTACTCAAATTGAAAACGTAGAGTTCTGTTAGTGGTTGGTTTGGTGCGAAATGCCCCATTGTCAGATTTTGTTCAAATTTTGAAATTTTGGAAAAATATAAGAGTACTCACGTGTTTTATTTGCTTCGGCTATAGCCTCTGCAACTAAAACACATTCGTCATGAATAATCAAACTTTACTGCCTTGATACATAAATATTATTCGAAAAATGTCATTACTACACCATTGAATGGAAATTTGTTAAAATGACTAACTCCTAAAAATTCATTATAAGGAATCTTCTTATCTGCCTTTAATAATCAGTACAGAGTGTTCTATTTTCATTGTAATTGGGCGGTTTTAAGTATTTCGGGAATTGATAAGTTAAAACCGTGGTCGGGTTCCTTGGCCTGATTTTATGCCGTTCTTTTTAAAGTTTCATAACTTTTTTATTTGTGAATATTTTTTATTTTACCCAAAACAGTTTTTGTGCATTTTTATATGCAATTCAATCGCGTACTCAAATTTATTCTAGCTTAAGTTGTTTTTGAGTTACAGACCAAACATGCATTTTTTTAAATGGAAACAATATGATTCCACTGATTAGAGATTTGTTTTAGCTTTCTGAAAATATATGGTTTCATGTATTTATCTCGGCAAATAAGGAAGTTATAAACAATTTTTTGAAAAACACCTCTTGGTCAAAGTCACCGATAAACGTTTGTTTACTGCGCGCATTTTTTGCTAGTTTCTTGACACTGCACGCAGTTGTTTCTTATAAATAAATAACCGAAACATACATAGTTGTGATTAAATTTAATGTTTGAAAGCTTTGCTTAAGATAATAATTAATTAAACAAATTAATGATTTTTTGACTATTTATTTATAAGAAACAACTGCGTGAAGTGTAAAAACTAGCAAAGAGTACGCGCAGTAAATAAAGGTTCATAGGTGACTTTGATCAAGAGGTGTTTTCCAAAAAATCGTTTATTATTTCTTTATTTGCTAAGATAAATATATGAAACCATATATTTTCAGAAAGCTAAAAAAAATCTCTAATTAATGAAGTCATAGCCAACTATGGATTCTATTTAAAAAAATGCATGTTTGGTCTGTAACTCAAAACAAATTAAGCTAGAATAAACTCGACTACGCCAATGTATTACATATAAAAAAAAAACCAAAAATGTTTTGGTTAAAATAATAAATATACATAAACAAAAAGTTATGAAGTTTTAAAGAAAACCGCATAAAACGCAAAACACTCTGTATCTCCTAAACGAGTCGACATATCGTGGTGCTGTTTAAACCATTGAATTTGTCTCAAAAATCGGGCTAAGGGTCCCGACCACGGTTTTTCCCTATCAAAATTCGCAAAATACCTGAAACCGCCCAATTACATTGAAAATAGGACACCCTGTACAGTTGAAAATATTAAAAAGAACTATTTTTAAATTCATTTCTATTTTAATATTCTATCATTTTTATTTCTTAATATGAAAATTGCGCATCTTTATTAAAACTTATTATCCAAGCATTTACTCCAGAAATATGCTTCTTGCCTCCAAAAACTATTTTAATTCTCATATTACTTCATAAATTAACCTCTAGACGGCTGGTATAGCAACTATAATCACCTCCCCATGTGTCAAACATATCAGTTGACCAATGGTTTACATATGAAAATGTAACATCAAAGTAGGATTGTTTCAATAAAAAAAATCTCTACCGCTTGTAGGTTAATGAATCACAGTATTTTGTGTTGTATTTCAAATAAGGTTATTTTATTAAAGGTGATTGTCGTTTGTAGTTTTAATTGAGTCGCAAAATGTGTAACAGATCTGGAAAAGGATCGATTTGTTTCTGGATATACAAAAGTAAAAGCTGATAGGTATTCCATGCGAAATACTTGACTTATAGCAACTCTCCATTTACTACTAAACAGTGTACCAACAGTCATAGAAGTTTTGCTGCACGTTTAAAATTATATTTGATGGTAGATTAAGCAAACTTCCACAATTTTATCTTTTAAAGACTTAATTGTGTCGTGGGGTCTGTCGGTGTAAATCTTCAAAGATATGTAAGGCCATAAAAAGAAGTCGCTGGAGGCAAGTCTTGTGATCCTGGTGGCAAGTAACGTCCCCACCTCTTCCAATACAGGTCTTAGGGAGTGCTTCATTTAAAAGTTGTTTTATTTGAGGTGCATTATGTGCTAGACACTCATTAAGACAAACATTCACTTTTTGGCGATATTGTGTGTGCGCTGGTACACATAAATGAGGATTTTGAGTGCTCCAATAGCAAAAGTTTTGATTGTTTGGTGCTCCATTGAGATTAAACGAACATTCATCGGTGAAGCAAATATTCTTAACAAAATTCATATCATTATTGCATACATCCATTAATGTTTCAGAAAATTCTCGCCTTTTGTCAGTATCGGTTCTGAATATTTGCTGGTGATGTAGGTAATGATGTGACCTATATTAATGTTTTTTAAAATTTTATGAACTCGATATCTATTTACACCACAGTCGCTACTTAGTGTCAAATACTAATATTAGGGTTGAGTTGCACTGCAACGAGTACATTGATTTCTTCATCGTTGGTATTGTACATGTTCTGGTTTTGTTGAACCTGCTTCGGACGCTTGTGTACACTGCCAATTTCTTCAAATATTCGCACTACTCTCATCACTGTACTGCTATTTGGAATTGGCCGATCCGGAAAAAGTGCAGTAAACAAAGCAATAGTGTTTCTATAGCTTTCACCACTGTATACCCACTTAACCATTTAAACTTTTTCAGGGATTGTATGCACACTTATTTTTAAAAATTAAATGAGCGAATATTACAATAAAGAACACGAAATAACAATTAATTGTAACGTATACATCTATTCAAAAATTTCATAACCTTAGTAGTTCAATTCAATTAATTTTTTTTCTATAGTAAAGTTCCTATGTTGCGTCTTGCACGGTATAATTTATTATTGTTGTGTAAGCACACTTTCTATGTGTCTCCCAGTTTGGGGAATTGGGTACTGCGATACGATTGAGCGGATTCAAGTCGGATTTTTTAAACGTTTGCTACTACTACCACTGAACACCCCCGATTCACTTGTGAGGCTGGAAGTTGGATGTCTTAAACTATATTTTACTGTTTTAAATTCACGTTAAACTGGCTCATCAAACTTTATTCTATGAAATTCGGGAGGTACCCGAAAATTTGTTTTCTAAATCAAGTGCGGTCCGGCGATAGTGATATAAGGTTCAATTGGGTCAAGCAAGTCAAATCAATGTTTAATTTTATTAGCTCATTCAAATCATGGAGAGAGCTCAATTACCTAGTACTAGTAAAAAACAAAGATGTACTGCTACAAAAATTCCAGAAAAAATGTTATCAAGAAGATATTAATAAATTAAGTCAATCTTTATACGGCCTGTTTTCACAATACTTTACGTATAACAGACTGGTACAAAATTACTAAGTTTTCGCTCTCCTTTTCATATCATCCGTCATATTGCCCAGATTAGACTATCATATAAACACTGTTTAAGAATTTGCTATAAGAACAAGCTGTACAAAATAGATTTTAGAGAAACTTGTCAAGTTTGTAATTCTAATCAACTGCAAACTTTCCATCATATTTTTATTGATTGCCCCATTTTGTCTGTTGTTAGGCTAAAGAATGTCCATTTTTTACAGTCCTTTTCTGGAATTGCAAACAAGCTTAATAACACTTCCTTGCTTGACGCCAAACAATTTTGTAACACTTTTCTGCAAATTTTAATGCTACGCTCTTTTGCCTTGAACGAATGGTTTCTGCATATGCATTTTATATTTAAAATATATTAGAATACCTTTTTTATCGCTCTATGACTACTTTTCAACACTTGCATGTTTAATATTTACCACACAATTTATTTCTTATTTTTAATTTATTTTTCACGCTTTTTAGTCTCGAATTTCTTGCTATGAAAATGTTTTTTCTGTTTTCTATAAGCAATAAAGAATTATTATTATTATTTTTTTTATTGTTGGCATTTTTAATTTAAAACTGATACATTTAAATGTTTGATTAACGTATTTTACTAATATTTGCATAATATTTTGTGCTCTTTGGGTACATAATTTTTCGAGAATACAATAATTTTTCTTTCTGTAAATCGCGTGTTTCTATACTGTTACCGCATTTTGCTAAAAAACGAAAATTATAATAAAATTAGATAAAACAACAAAACCTAACAAAACGTTTTGTATCAAAAAACGTACAAGTCGGATTTAATTATACTTATTTAAAATTACCAAACAAAACTTAATACTTACTATTCACCTGTCTTTGATAACTTACAGTAAAATTAAATGATCTTAACGAACACATCTTCGAAAACACTGCAGTTTCAACAAAATCATCATTTTTAAATTTAGCTAATCGGTTCAATATTTTATAAATTTTGATTAAATTATTATCCAAATTAAACTATGATTTTGTTAAAGTTAAAGATGTGTAAGTGTGTAAACCAAACAATTATTTGTTACAACTGTAAGTAATAATTAATAATAATCAAAATACAGATATACTTCATTGTGACTAATTCACATAATAAAAATTGTTTTGAGCTTTATATTTTTAGTGTCTTCTCACTTTTCAACATGAGAAATTAATATATTTATAATATGCTCTCTTGAGAAATCTGCAGGAGTAAGTTGAGAACATTAAAATTAAATTTAGTCTTGACGTTTTCTTAATATAAATTTAGTCGCTTGCTTTCTGTAAAGTTTGTTTTATTTTTTAACACTAAAAAGTTTTTGTAACAAGGAAGTGTAAATAATTTATAGATGGCGCATTTTTAACTTAAAATTTGTTTGTCATGGTATTTCTTTCATAGTTAAGTAGTTATAGGATATAAATGTAAGTAAAGCATTTCAAGTTGAAACATTTCTAATAAGCAATAAGCTTTATAGAATGGCACTATATTTGAGTGTTAGCACTGTTACTTCAAAAGTTTTAAACTTATATTAGAATCCAATTTATTTCGATCAATAATCGCTTTCGAATTTTATATAATAGAAGACTTATATTGTTTTGACATTGGCTGTTAAGGACAATTACAATACACATGATTGTAAATATTTAACAAGACATTTAGAATCGATTTAATAATTTCAAGTTTTCTTTAACTGAAGAAACTTTTAGAAAAATATAAATAAAAATATTTTATCAGTACATTATTTTTATTTAAAAAGTATTGAAGCAAAAACTAAAAAGAGTGTAATTTTCTAAAACAGAAAGACTAATTGCGAAAGCTATACCCTATTCTCCATTTCCATAAATCACATTTTTCCATTTTCGTATTTCAATAATTTTCCAAATTACAAAAGGAAATTATGTTCACTTCAACCGTTGCTCCTCCTTTAGTAGGTACCCATCAATAAATTATTATTGGACATTCGTTTTAGATTACATTACTAGAACGGCCGTCTGTCCGTCGTATGTGAACGCGATATTAGGAAAACAATTTTTATGAAACTTGACAATTGGTAAGTAGTGTCTAAGACCAACAAGTTTATAAGTAATGCATTAATATGATTATTAGTTTAGCATTTTTGACGTATATATTTTTATGCAGTGGATGCAGGTGCACGCTCTTTCTTTCCCCTAAAACAATCTTCTCCTCCTATTCTATATTTCTAGCCTTTTTTCTTAGACGGTTCTATAAACATCTGTTCTACCTAATAAGTCGAAATATGTATACAAGCATTGGTTTATTGAATATACAATGTGTTCAAAGTAGATTCGGTATTTTTTGTCACAAGTACTCTGATCTAATCAGAAAAGGAATTGCACGTTAGGGTCTTAAGATACCCAACAAAATAATAATTTTTTAAACATGACACTTTGTATATTTTTACATATTTTAAAAGAAAATGCAGTTATTAGTCAAAAATGTTTATCTATTTAAAAAAATTCAAGTTTAATGTATAACTTTTATCCCGATCACCCTTCTATGATTTTGCCAAACCAAATTAAATGAGATCAAATGACTGCTATTTATTTATTTGTTCGTATGGTACATCTTATTGTATTGTATTGTAATTTAAGTGTTATGTATGGTGCCCCAGAAGATCATTATAAATCTGTATAGTGTGGTGATGAAACCGTGTGCAATTGTAGATTGGTTCTTCTTGGCAAAGCATTTTTGTCAGGGTTTAGGAAAAGCCTAAACATGCGAACTCTTACCCACCTTAGTATTTATATGTAATAATATTAATTAAGGATTTAAACATTATAGGAGGTAAATAAGAACATAAAGCATAACAGCACAGCCATTGCATGACGACATATAATGGACCGGACCAAGCGCCAGTCACGAAAAAAATAGTAAGTTAAAGAAATACCAAACAAAATAATGAAAAAACAGATAATCAGGACAGACAATAGAAAATATTGCTTAACTTCTGATGTTCTTCAAATTAGTAAATCATAATATAGCTACGCCCGTTAAATTAAGAACGTTTACAAACCCTCCTTTATACTTTGTTAATTGACAATCCTCCACAATAAATGCAGCGATCTCTAGTTTGTTTCCACATTCACAATTTGGATTTAAAATTGCACCCCATTTAAACAACATGGAGTTGCATTTTGAATAACCTGTTCTTATGTAATTTACTTTTGACTAAATTTTCTTTTTTGTTCAAAATTCGGGACTTCTATTGCTGGATCTTCAATGAGATGTTTATTAAAAACATCAACTCCAGACTATAATTTTTCTACTCTTCAATTTCAGAAAAAGCCGTAGTTAAGTAGTTTTGCAACCATACAAGATTTCAAGATTTAAGTTTTTTAGCTGGAGGGTTCCCAATATCATTCCAAATTAATAAATTTTTGTTAAGTTGTAATTTATCCATTTTCGTTTTAACGCAGCTTTTCGTCGTATGTTCAATGGAGTAATATTACAAAAAACATGAAACCAATTCAGAGGAATAGATTTAATGGTTCCACTAATTATACGCATAGTGCAATTTAACTGGGCATTTTTTTTATACGCCAACTATTCAACCAGACAGGAGTACACTATTCTGCTGTAGAATAAACTAATGCCAATGCAGCTATACTAAATGTCTTTGCATCTGCTCTGCAAATTGTTCCTGCAAATTTTTTAATTTCATTATTTCTTGTTTTCATTTTTTGTTTGACTTTTTCTAAATGATCTTTGTAAATTAAAAACGTATCTAAAGTTATTCCCAGATAAACTGGGTTAAAATTGTTTGTAATATTAAAGATAACTTTAAGTTTTCTACTTTTTTCTCTATTATTTAAATTTAAACAAGAAACCTCCGTCTTTTTGTGGTTGGAGCATAATTGCCATTTTTTGAAATAATTTTCCATAATACGCAAATCATTAGATAGTTTTTATTCATGTGTTCGTGAATTTTTAAGAATTCATATTTAGCCAGAAAAAAAGTACTATAAGACACGTTTTTGCACCTGTATACATAAAAATAATACCTTATTTAAATTTGATAATGAAGATTTGTAAAACAAAATAATCATCCAAAAATATAGACTTTAAAGTATGTACCGTTAAATTTTTATTGAAACGTGTCAAATATTATTGAAATTATAGGTATTTTTTTACGTTTCAACGAAGTACCTATTAAAATTGAAAGGTTGATATTTTTGGTTTAGTTTTAATAAAATGGAAAAGTAGGTATCAGACAAAAAGTTTGGAAAAGAAATAGGTAGCCATTTTATTAATTATTTAAATAATTATGTGCAAAAATTTGCAGAAATAACATAAACCTACAAAGCCTAATTTCAAGGTTAATTTTAGCTATGAAAATACTTCAAATTTTAATAAAAAATGTTATGTACAAAAAAACTTAGGATTTCTATTATAAATTTTGATTTAGTAATAATCAGTACTATATTTTTATCTGATATTATTAATCAAAGACTGATAGAATAAAAATAAAAAAAAACTGTAAGGCGTTGCGCATGCGCAGTAGTCCAAAAATACTTTTTCAAAAATCGGTTGTATATTTCTTACAAATTAAGATATTAAAAAAATGTTCAAACAAAAGCTGTAGGTAACGTCTTAAGCTACAACTTTTGTTTAAAACTTTTTTTCATATTTTTTTTATTTAAATTAATTTTGTTTGACCCAAATGCGTACGAGTGTGCCATTTTCGACACTTTTAAAGAGAAACTCCTTCATCCAATTGAGATAGGCAAAAACTGATGTCGGTGTCTAAGACTTATTTTTAATGAGAAACACAATGACAAAAACCGCATGGCGATATCCATTGTAGTGTCGGAGATACAGGGTGAATATCTGCATTTTAGAAAAATGCTTGTAAATTGTTTCCTGTTGGAAATTTTCAATTTCTGCTAAAACATTGCTGCGGCATTTTTTTACGTAGACTCTAATGCCGTTTTCGAAATGAGTATACGGCGTCACGTCAAAAGGTAATCGTACCAAATTTACTTTTTTAAATAAAACGCCCTGTATATTTTTATCTATTTTATTTCTCTCATAAATACCCATTTCAAAAATATAACACATTTTATGCTTTATTTTATTTTTTTGTTTTTTAAGCATTTTAAATTTTTGCGTGCGATTTTAAAAGGCGCATTCTGAATATGTCGTCTTTGAAAGGCGTAGTCATAGCTTTGTCATTCAGTTCAATGAGCAATGCAATGGAAATAACCACAAATCGTTATCTATTATACTTTCAAAGATACAGAGTGATTTTGTAAAATCTGGATTTTTGAAAAATGTCTGTGGTTTGTTTTCTGTTAGGAATGTGCAAAGATCTCTTTGTAGCACATCTTCACGTAGAATCCAAAATTGTTTTCAGGCTGAGTATACGGAAAAAAAAACGGAAAAAATAGAAACATACAGAGCGTGCTATTTAAAAAAGGTGAGTTTGGTCCAATTCATTTTTGAAGTGCCCCGTATACTCAGTTTGAAAACGACTTTGGATTATACGTAAAGATGTGCTACAAAAAAGTCTTTGCACATTCCTAACAGGAAACAAACCACAGATATTTTTCAAAAATTCAGATTTTACAGAATCACCCTATATCTTTGAAACTGTAATAGATAATAATATGTGCCTATTTCAATTGGATAAAGAAATTTTTCTTAAAAAGTGTCGAAAATGGCCAACTCTGTACATAGGTTGGGCTATTAATGAATTCCATTTCTCTTTATTTCCATTATTTAGAGATGACAGAACAGCATTCCCAGTTTTGTTGTTTGGATTTTCTAGATAGTATTTGTACAATCAGTTTGTTTCAGTGGACCAACATGGGACATATTCCTTTTAAAAACCACGCGGAATTAATTTTTTTGCTGCACATTTAACAGCACCTACAAACCTAAAATGATTATCAGAAACAGGTGGTATCCATCTGAAAATAGAATCGAGAGATGTTCTATAGTTTATCCAATTAGATTTTTGAAAATTCAATTTTAGTTTTTCTAAAGATTTTACAAACGGAATTTGAAATCCAATTTGTAATAGCAAAAGTCTATGTTGATTTCTTGGTTTAATACCATACGGATTGTAATGAAACCCACGATCCATTGACACTAAACACAGGTCCGGGCTGTATTCGTTTTTTATCAACCAGAGTAAAAAGTTTTGATGTCTTTTGGACCGTGTACTAAATATATGTTTTGAAACTCTATCTACGTTTGTAACGTTATTTCATTGACATCGTTGTCTTTGTAGCCCCATAATCTATTGTGACAATTAAAGTCACCAATATCCATTTAGTGTGCAAATGTCCGATTATGGCCCCAGGCTACTTGTGTGAGCAGCCTTTCCAAATAGACTTGCACATTCTAAAAATATTTTTATATATACAGAGTGATTCAAAAAAACGTAGTCAACCCAAAGTTTTGTTTTTTAAATAAAACACCTTGTATATTTTTGCATTGTCGAGTAACTCGTGAAATTTTCTATACATTTGATCCGTAATTCATATCGTTCGCTTCAACGGTTTTCAAATTATTGGTATTATTTCAAAATTCTGAATAGACGTACGATATCAAAAAGTTAGTGTACCGTGGAAGTTATTGTAGAGATAAAAATTATTTTATAAGATGTTAAAGTCTAAGTACGACACTCAAAAGAACCATTTTCGATCCACAAAAATATTGTACAGGGCGTCCGAAAAATTTGGTTGACATATTGGCATCAAAATACCTGTAAACTTAATTTTTTCAAATAGAAACCACTATGCCACTAATGAATTATTTTTCGAAAATCAATGGGAAAATATCTAACATGTCTTATATCTGAAGTAAGCACTTTTTGATTTATTCGATAAAATCCAATTTTGGTTGTAAAGTAGACTCCCCTCAGTGCTGGTGCCGTGTTTGTAGTAACATAGTTTTGCACCTCAAGTAAGTTGTTTCGGACGTCAACGTGATCATTCCCGCACCCCAAATACGCCGTCCGCTCTAAGCCTCCGCTTCGTTCCGAACCCCGGCCTGACCGATTTGGTGACATAATTATTGGTACCTAAGTATAGCTTAGCTTTGTTTAACCCGTTGTTAATTGCTGTATAATGCTTTGTTTGTTTCATTTCGCTGTTGGATATTTTGATTAACCTGCAACGCCGTTTTATGAATTTTAAATAAAGGAACGGATTTGTAATAATTTGTAAAGTTTTATTTTTTAATTCTGTAGTACCAACACCTTTCAGTTAAGTGAAACCTTGGATATAAACTTTCTTCACTAGAGCTACCCCATCCCAACCGGCTGTAGGAGAGTAAACTCCTTGATAGAATCTGGCGCCCAAGATCGCACCGCTTCTAGTTAAAACTCTGCCGGAATAAAAGTTGTTACAGGACCCAGACATAAGAGAAGATATATGAAGCTATGAAATACTCTATACACATTTTCTCTTATTTTAATTATTACCCAATATCTTTTTATTGATGTGTATAAAACATTTATTTTACGAAAATATTGCCAAACTTTGTTATTGCATTAACAATTGTTTTGCTATAAAATATAAAATCCAAAACTATACCCTATCATATTAATTAAAATTGTTTATCAATGTAAAATGGTTGTTGTTAGAGTTATTATTTTTGTGGTTACTAAATCTACAAAGTAATATTCAAATTGTTTTGATTTATAAACCATCCTCGTTTAAATTACCGTGTTTAAACATTATTAACCATTTAAAGGTTAATAATCGGTTCAGGCTAAACAATATTGAACATGAGTGTGTTATACCAAACTTCGTTTAATATTAAATCTATGTAACAACATCAACAAAACTGAAATCGATCAGTTAATTAATGTCGACCCGAAAAACACATAGAGCACATAAACATTTTTAATTCAGATGCAATATTCCTTTATTTGATATTTTTCGAATTCAATTTTATTCTTTTAAAACCACACCAACTTTTTAGAGAGAGTTAAAAAGTAGGTACATATTTGTACAGGGTGTCTGCGGTAACCGTAGTATATCAAAAACTGTCAAAACTAGAAATTTGAAATTTTGTACTTAAACACGCCGTATTTAATCTATTAAATAAAATATTTTCCATATGGCAGCACTTCCAGAAATGCCGGCAGTGAGCGTCAATATTTATTTTAAATACAAACCAGACATTTTTTTACATTTTGATGTTTTATTTAATGTTTAGTATATGCAAAAATAATCGGCTCATTAATTGTGATGAAAAATAAATATCAACCGCAAAAATAAAAATTCAAACAAAATAGCACTACTAACAAACGTAAATATAGCGTAAACTTAAAATATAATTATATTAAATAAACTGTCAAATAAAATTTAAAACAAAAATAAGCATAAAAAGCATTATAAACAATTGAATATAAAGGACCACGCTCAAACCTTATGGAAAATTGATCTATGTGGGTTTTGGCTGAAATTTTGATATGTTATAGAGGAAGCAGTCCTGATTTAAAGCTGTCATTGCGCTAAAGTCCAATGACGAATATATTTTGAGATATTGACAAAAAACTGAAGCGGATATTGCGGGTATACTAGTAACTGTAACTTCCTAACAGATCGGCCAATCTTAAGAGAACAAACTGCGCGGTATTGACAATTGACAGCCCTTTCTGACGATGTATCACATGACCCCTAATCCCATTTGAATTTCTTTGTAGGGTAGCCACCCCGTTAATGTTGAAAGATGCCCCCGTCAAAACAAAGATCGACGTGTTTTAGCAATTAATCGATAAACGGAGATAATATAATTATGAATTTTATTCCAAACTTAATCATCACCCTGTATATATGTACATATTTTAAACTTATTACTGAAACGTAAGCTTTGTGTAGCAATTCTAGGTATTTAGTTTTTGATTAATACTTGTGTTGCTTAAGAAACGAGTTCTCAGGGAACGCCTATTGTGGTCGATTGCCCGCATCCAATACGCTATGCAGCAAATTCAACGGGGGAGTAGTAAACGTTATTTTTATGGCGTGCATAGCCCAGGTACCACAAGATTGATGCAGTATGGCAGCAACAACCTAAGGTCCTGGAACCTGATTTGCAAGTGCAATAATAGCCAAGGATGCGCTCTTCTTCTGGATTTTGGTTCTGACACTCTGCGGCTGCATACGCTATCCATATTTGATATTTAGTTGCGTTTCGAAATCTTGAATATACTCGGGCGTGTAGAAACCCTGGTTCAACATTGAGCTGATCAATTTGAAGTTTATCCCTGTCATCCCGTTAAAGCTTGTCTTGAATGTATGATGGTGCCAGATGAATTTGATACACTCCACAAGTTATTTCTTTTAAATATCCAAGATCCAAGTGGGGAAAATCAGCTAACTCAGCCACATCAAGACGTACCCAACCCCCATGTCTGTTCCGCAACCTGAATTGTTCTACCCGCGCCTTCACAACATTAACTTCATTTGCTTTAATAAGAATTGCATTTGCCAGGTCAGCATTACAACCCTCCATTTCTATTAATGGGTGATACCTATTTATAAGAGCTCCTGCAATGCGATAGAAGTCGCCAAGATGATCTATGTGATGGATGGCAATTAAATGCTCGAAGAACTTGAAGATGCTTTTGATATGTCCGTTACAGGCCTTGACAATCCACCTTGTTTTTGTTATCAAACGGGATGCATTTGCATCCTCGGTAGAATACTGCTACTGCCTACGCTCAACGACATGTGGCATAAAATGACGAATACCCAAACCTTCCAATAATGGGCCTGCATCCCTATAGCCTCTATCAACTATAAAGATATCCCCATCATGAAACCAATTGCGCATTATTTGTACATCCTGGTCCATTTCATTGCGCAGCATGGCCGCATCGTTGTTTCTGGCGTCCGCAAAATACGGACCCTGAATGGCCACAATGTAGCCATCAGGTGCAACAACTAAAGCGGGCTTGACCAAATGGCGATGTTTATGAACCGAGAACGTTTGTCTCAAAATCCGAAAATTGGAACTTTTAGGTACGTAGGCGTAGGTTCCATCGATGTAGGCAATCACTCGGGGTATGTTGGGAGTGTCATTGTAAAGAATATTGGCAAACGCCGGTACATGAGCTGCTATAAAATTCTGGCGAGTTATAGCTCCAAAACCAATATTTTCGGGAACAAATCGTAAGAGCAGGGATTGCCGGACCGTAGCTATAACCGTACTAACAGCCTGGCGACTGCTATAGTGAAATATTACTATTTTCTTAACATGGCGAGAACCATCCTATATTGGAACCGCATCGCAAAATGTATACAGTTCGTGAAATTGCTTTTTGTGATGGGGGAGATGCACTAAAAATCGTCATCGGAAATGCTATTTCCGTTGACTATCTTTAGGCCATTCTTGGCAACATGGCGCAGTTTAGTTAAAAATGTTTGTAACTCGCGCCCGGGAATAACGGTTCACGGACCGTAACCCCGGCAGCAAACGTTGCAAAAGCAAGCCATGATCATCCGAGTGCTTTGGACAACATTTTGTAGAAGGAGGAATGTATATATCTGCTTTTACAAATGCATCTACCCGTGCGTCAATTGATAGACGGTGGAGGGAGAATCCGAAAACAAGGAGGGCGATTTTTAAATTTTGTAAAAATATTTTTAGAGAGAGAGGGGGGAGATTTTTTTAAAGAATTTTTTTTTGAAAAAAAAACAAACTCGTGTAATATTATCAACATCAATCAGTGGTCTGTTGTTTGCAAGGCGTCGCTGAATGGCAATGTTACGCCTATCAACGTCCCATTAAATTGGGACGAAAGGCTGCAGGACACACGAAGCAAGGCAGAAGAATTCTTCCAGCCATAGTAGGTTGGCTAGTTAATCTTGAGAAGCACTATTTTTGCAGTTGGATATGCTAGAAAGTATTTATAAAAACTGTTCTTGTTGGTAAATAGGTTTACAATTGGATGGGCATGCGCATACTCTTTGCGCATGCGTGAAGCTGTTTCTGTATCAGATTACTCTTTTTCTTGCGCCTTATCTGCATAGTTTAAACATCTTCAACTACAAATTAACATCGTTAGGAAGTTACAGTTACTAGTATACTCGCAATACCCCCTTCAGTTTTTTGTCAATATCTCAAAATATATTCGTCATTGGACTTTAGCGCAATGATAGCTTTTAATCAGAACTGCTTCCTCCACAACATATCAAAATTTCAGCCAAATCCTACATAGATCAATTTTCCATAGGGTTTCAGCGTGGTCCTTTGTTTAAAAATGTTCAAAGCTAACCATATTTCGTAAAGTAAATAAATTTGAATACAAAAACGTAAATAACTCTGTAATCATTGATTTTAGGAATAGGAACATAGTAAATCAATTTAAAAGAATTTTATTTCTGCTTTAAATGAACTAATAATTAAATAAGCATTTTAAAAAAGAAACTTTAAAGTTTTTCTTAAGTCTGGAAATAACGTCAAATAGATACGTATCCGCGAGTAATTTTTTATTATGTATTATAGACAATTGCCTCAATCTTTTGCAATTGGGAACAAAAATTCCATTTCCTAATTTTACTACTTTCCGATATATCAATTTTATTTCCTAAACAAGATTTTAAAATTTTTCAGTAAAAAAATGTTCTTCTCAACAATCAAAAATACAAAGATTAAACGGATTAAATTAAAATTTAAAAAGAAATTTAGCAAATTTTTACATTTATGACATGATATTAATGGGAAATTTACCAAAAAATGTTTTGTTTAATTGATTAATTTGATTAAACACATGTTGTAAATTTCTCTTAAATAAAAACAATTCCAAAGAAACGTGTTCACACAAAATTATGGGTAATTGTAATAAGTTGTTTACTATTAGATTATTATTGCTTTTAGTGTGTCATTCACAATTTTCTATTTTTAAGTTTTTAGCCACACTAAACAGTGGTTTATCTTTATCCTAATTTTTTCTAGTAACCATAAATCGTGCAATGCAAGCCGTTAATTTTGACCATCTCGCTGTTCTATAGATATTGCGTGCTATTTTGTGATGAGTTACGAACAATTTTGATATATATTTTCTAAAAAGGAGGACATCGGTAGTGTTAATTGTTGCTAACAACATTTTGCTGTGAAGTAATAGTATCTTCAACTTATTAGTATTAGTAGTTCAAATAATAAGCCAATGGTGAACGAACTTATGGCAATATAAATTACATCAATATCAGTTAATTAAAACAATCACTGATGGAAAAATAGGAGTTGCGATCATAACCTGGGTGCAGTATCATGGCGCTAGAAGGTCAAAGCCAAAGGAAAGTGAAATAACTAAAAATATCCTTTTATAATATCTTTTTTTTTTGTTAACTATACTGTACATACATGTGTTGTAATTTTGTTTGAAGTGCTTGCAACTTTAACTTAGATTGTAATTGTTTGTAACCACCGTAAAATTTAATTTGTATGAGTTTTTCTTCTAATTCAGAAGTTTAAATTTTGACAAATAATTGACGTTTATTAGCTGAAGTATTTTTATTTATAAGGCAAACACGTTAAATTAAGAAATTGTTGAACAATCTGAGTAAAAAACAATAGCAAAAATATTTCCTCCATTGAGATGCATGAAGGAAAGGTCCCCAAAATACTTGCCGCATTTTTCCTCTAAATGGCGAGGTTAAAGTACACTTTCAGTCACTAAACACATCTTTTTTCCAAGGTCTTTGGTAAACTTCCAAAACATCGCCACATCAAACGTCAAGGGTCTCTATAGCAAACGGCACCAAATGAAAGTTTTGTTTTAGCACCTCTTTATATTTAGTTTTCTTTCTCTGTGCTGCCAAAATGAGCCGTATGCCGCTAGTGATGAAAAAAAACGGCTTTTTCTGGCTTGAAAAAAAAAATAGATGAAAAAACATGAAAAAAACACGTTTTCTGGCTGTCTTTTTTCATAAGTAACAAAAGCAAGTTCTAAACCATTATCGTTTAATACGCTTTTTTAGATATATGTTGATACCAATCTTATTTTTAAAACCACTATATGTTTTTTATTGCTTCACTATATTGGCAGTATTGACTGAGCTTTGGTTAACGAACAGGGACTTCCCGTAAAGGCTGGGGGTTACGCGGAGGAATCCCCGTTCCTCGTTGTTTGGTTTATTCCTCGCAATTGAATGTAGTTCAACTTTAGATGTGAGTGAGACCGAAAGTTTTCTTATTGTTTTCAAGGGTGATTACTAAAATATAGTTATGCAAAACGAGTCGGATCTGGTTGAAGGCTTCGATCGTAGTATAAGCTATTTAATGATATAATCTCAACATCCAAAATTAGCAAAAGGTAGAATCGTACATTCTGCTCAAAACACATTACAAAAAACAGCACAAGAATGTCAGAGCACATACTCAAATGTATGATAATCTGTCAAACTCTGTGAAAGAAAATTCAAAATCTGCGAAGAGCACCACTTTCCAGAGGAGGTGGAGAAAGCGTAAGTAAAAGTTGTTCATAATGTTAATAACCTATTATTATTAAAGTCAGGTTAAACATCTATTTATGGTTTAGTTTTCCAGCGGTAAAAGCGTACCTACTTATACATTATTATTAGTAATCTACATAACGTCTGAATGGGTACATTATAAAATTCCTACTAATATTATAAATGCCAAAAGTAGGTCTGTCTGTCTGTTACGATTTCACGGCTAAACTACTGAACCGATTTTGATGAGTTTGGTACAGAGTACAGAAGACCTAGTGAAAGAACATAGGTTACAAACAAATGTGTGTCTGACGACATCGCGTGTAAATGATGGACAAGTATGATTAGTATAAACTAGAAAGTGCCAACAGTTGAAAGTGAAGGACATGTGTGCGTTTTACGTGCATATCGCTATCTAAATTGCGGCGGCTTCAATGCCTTAAACGCACGAGTGTCGATAAAGCCAAGGTTTTGCGGAACTAGCTTTATCGACGCTCGTGCGTTGGCGTAACTGCTTGGCTAGATAACGATATACGCTAAACCGCGCTGTCACTGCGCTAGTGTTGGCGCCCTGTAGTTGTACTATTCATACGTGTCAGTGTTTTGCAGATGGACTCATTGGCTGTTTACTATTCGGTACTCCGAGAGTTTGGAAGGGCCAGCCGCCGTCTTGTACAGTTGTATACCGCACTTAAGTATACACCTCTGTGAGCTCATAATAAAGAGCGAAATGCAGCATCAGGTGTTCTTTCGTTGCGTGTAATGCTTCTGTACAAGTTTTTGTTGCGGCTTTATCGACACTCGTGCGTTTAAGGCATTGAAGCTGTTGCTTTTAGATAGCGATATGCACGTAAACGCACACATGTCCTTACTTTTTAACTGTTGGCATTTTCTTAGGTTTTATACTAATCTTACGTGTCAATGTTTTTACACGAGATGTCGTCAGACACACATTTTGTTTATATTCATTACTCCACGAGTTTGGAAAGACCAACCGCCGTCTTGTACGGTTGTATACCACGCTTAAGTATACACCTCTGTGAGCTCATAATAAGGCGAAATGCAGCATCAGGTTTTCTTTCGTTGCGTGTAATGCTTCTGTAGCAAGTTTGTTCTGGCTTTCTCTTACTCGTGCGTTTAAGGGCTTGAAGCTGTTGTTTAGATGGCGATTATGGCGTAAACGCACACATGTCCCTTCTTTAACTGTTTGCATGTTCTTGGTTGATACTGGTCTTGCGTGTCAATGTTTTGACGGTGTCGTCCAGACACACTTTTGTTTATATTCATTACTCCCGATTAGTTTAAAAGGTTAACCGCTGTCTTGTACAGTTGTATCCGCCTTAAGTATACACCTCTGATGAGCTCATAATGGGCGAATGCAGCATCAGGTCTTATTTCGTTGCGTGTAATGCTTCCTACAAGTTTTTACCTGTGTAATCGACACTCGTGCGTTTAAGGCATTGAGCTGTTGCTTTTAGATGGCGTATGCACGTAAACATAAATTTACCTTTCCTCCTTTGCGCGATATAACGTGTAGTCCCAAGGGCGAGCTGCGGGCGGAAGCTAGTTCCTACTATATAATATTATAAATGCGAAAGTAAGTCTGTCTGTCGTTACGCTTTCACGGCTAAACTACTGACCGATTTTGATGAAATTTGGTACAGAGGTAGAAGACCTAGGGAAGAACATAGGCTACCTTTTCCCCTTTCCAGGCGGCTAGTATATTATAAAATGTTATATAAACACGGAAAATTTTTGGGTGGATTTTTAACTTCCCGCTAAGAAAATTGAAAATTTTTCAAAATCAGGAAATTATTGGTTTTACCCCGTTTCTCCAAATTGAGTTTTCATCTCTACTCGGTTCTACCTTTGCTGGGTAAAAGAGTCATCAATTCGTATGCGCCTTTTATCTTTTGGCCGCGATATATTTAATTGCCGTCTTAAATATGTGATTAAAACTGTAATTTTTTATTCTAGAGCATCCAGCAGTGCAGTACATCCACGTCCGCTAAGTTGAAGACATCCGCTATAACATCATTTATAGACAAGATGAACCCGGAAGACCAAGACAAAGCAGATGAACTACTCAGTAGAGCAATTTATGCGGCAGAGCACCCCTGGCATCATGGGTAATCCGTGCTGGAAGAATTGTTTTCGTTTCTTCGGCCTGCTTACAAAATACCTTCAAGGTACATGGTGTCAGGTCCTTTTGGAAGAGAAATACAAAATGTATCAACAATGGTGGCTGAGCAATTGCTGCTTCTAATTCAGTCGGCTGGCTGCGATGGCTGGGGTAACATCAGAAATGAATCTATTGTCATTTTGTTGTTGCTACGCCTAAACCATTTTTATATAAAGTTTTACCGCCGGAAATCCTCTCACACTGCCGATATATGGCTCACGAAATCAGCTGTGTGATTGATGAATAGGACAACAAAAATATTTGGCCTTGTGACCGTAATGCAGCGATATGAAGGCAACTTGGAACTGCTTAAAGCGAAATATGAAAAGACAAACCTATTTACGTATGGCTGCCTAGCCCACTGTATCCAACTAATATTAATGATATGAGAGACTTACCATCTTTGACACTCTGGCAGCGATGCTATAGCTTGTCAGGCCTTAAATACTCTGGCAGCAATGCAGCCTTTATAGAAAAACAATTAACCACTGGTGTCAAAATAAGTCTTAAACTTCCAGCAAAACTCGCTGGGGTTCACTAGTTTCTTGCTTAGGTTTAAAACAAAATAAACACAATATTAGAGCAATGGCGATTGAGGAAGATCTTTCAGATGCCTTAAGTAAGATTAACACAGTAAAAAAATTATTGTTAAGCGATGACTTTTGGATAAGGTGTCAGGGTTCAGTAGTTTACTGAAACCTATATCGACACTATAAAAATTGTGGAAGTGACACTCTCGCTGTCCCTGTTTAAATTTATATAAAAATGGAAGATGAAGTTATAGCCAAGATGGACGAAAGCTCCTTGCGTTAGCAGAGATAAGGAAAGTTAAAGAAATATTAAAAGATAAAAAGAATACGCAATATATGACGTACAAAATTGCCACTTGTTAGATCCTCGGTTCAAGGGTGCGTCTAACACCAGATGATGAAACTTTTGCCCCGACAAATTTATAATACTGCAGTAAAATTCCTGTGTCGAGAAGATACGGTTCTGGCGAACTTGCAATTATATTGCAAAGAAGATTTTTTCAAAAACGTTTCTTTGGTCTTCAGTGAACAAACTTACTCCTATAGCTTGGTGGGCGGACTTTGCAATCGACTGCCTTATCAAAAGTAGCCATCAGAATTCTAACCCTTCCAACTACATCGGCGCAGTTGAGAGAACATTCAGCACTTATAGTGGTATTCATTCCAAAAACGAAACAGATTGAAACAAATGACAGAGCCAGTAAAATTGTGTATATTGCTCACAATTTAAAATTGCAATGTCAAAATCTTTTACCTACTATTGTTGAGTGCAGAAAAACCAGGAATAAAAATGTAATCGTTTAGAGGGACAGAAAATGAAACAGAAAATACCGTACCGACCGACTAGTGTTGGTAGTGAGCCAGTGAGCGTGACACTGACGAGAGACAGATTAAAATTTTTGTTACGAATATTTATCGATGTTATTACCTTTTTTTTTTTTTTGACGTTTTTTTTTTACTAATTTTTTTTTAGGTTTATTCTATAAACACATTTTTTTTTTTTTTTCTTTAAAAATTTTTTTTTTTTTTTTTTATGCCCAGCTACTTGGCAGATCCGTCAATTTTGGTATGAGCAAGAGATCATTACAGGTCGCATCCTATACAAGTGGTTGACCACGGGATTACGGTATTATAGTCATCCCATCAGGTCTTTTTGCAGTCATCTCAAAACCCCTACAGGTTCTAGAGGTGACGGAATTGGGCAGATAAAAGCGCACGCTTAATAATATTATTTAGAAGATGATGTCTGTGACCCCGACCAGCACTCTTTTTGCAAGACAAGCCATACACCCGTCCTGTCAACAATGGCACCACACTCACATGTGTGTTGACAGCATATGTCGCATCCGTAACAAAGTGCAATTGATATCGGAAACGTGTTATCAGCTAAAAAGGTGCCTATTGTTCTTGATGGGATAACTTTTCGCTGAGAGGAAGAGAGCATTCGCATGGTTTGATGTGTAGTTAAGGGACTCCAATTGTTTGCTCGTAAGTATAGTGTCCCAGTTTTTTTGATGCGAAGGGATGGGGAGAAGAGAAACTTGAATACAATTCCAAAAGTCCAGGGCATCGTTGTAATGTGTGAAACATTTCACATCAAGACAAGTGGGTAACATTAACATTTCCTTTACTTGCAATTTATAGACAACGAAAAAATTGTTAAATATCTACTATATTTTCTCACAACTAAATAAAAACTACGCACTTGTCATCTTACTTATGTGCTTATTTACATTTTAGAATAAAAGAGGCACTTTTTTTGTTATATTCGTCGTTTTTATTCAAAACCCCTTGAAAAAGAAAGTGGTGCTTGAAGAAATTGTACAAAATTTGTACAGCCGCTCAATTCATATTGTCAATACACCTATATGCGCGTAAAGGTATACGCGAAAAAACTTCAAAGTGCCGACAGTCGAGTGGAGTTTCTGTATAGTTTATTTTTCTGTGGTGTCACTTTTGTATACAGGGTTTCAACGGCCTAGTGGGACATAGGGAAAATAAATGCAAATTTAAACGCTGCATTACAGAGTTGGTGTGATTAGGAATAATTGGACATTAATAGTTAATAGTTTTTGTCTGAAAATAAGAATTTTAAATTTGATAAAAATCTATTGCTTATGTTATTAGTTGCCGCCCACCCAATGTAATACGCCCCGTAGCTGAGTTGTTCTGCGCGTGTCACTATGAAATCGTAACCACCTCTGATTAAGGTTCGGATCCCAAGGAATACTATTTTTTTTTAAATTTCTTTTACACTCAATTTAGTTTTGTTGTTTAACTTTGATGTTAATGCTTTTATTCTGCATTTTGCTATTTAACTAATTTGATCTATACACATAAAATCGTGGCCCGGTTTGTCGGTCTGTGTGATCGTCTTCTCCTCCGAAACGGCTGAACCGATTTTCGAGATCGATACGTCAAATTGTTGAGGAGGTTCAGGCGCTGATCTTAGGTGGGGTCACAAGTTGACCTGACCTTTGACCTCTGACCTCGACCTGGTGCGGTAAATTCAGAGAAACATAGGTATGTTATATAACAAAGTGTTCAGGATGTCAAGGGGAATGTTTTAAGATAGGTCCCAAGTTGACCTGACCTTTGACCTCTGACCAGGAGCAGTAACCTCACGTCTTTAATTTCAAGTTTGTCTAGATTAGGCCCATTTTCAAATAGGTTTTGTTACTAGTAGTACATAAAACAAGCTTAAAAAAAAATTAAAAAAGTATTCTCGGTATTCGAACTCAAAATTTTCACTAACAAGTTTCAAAAATTGGCCGACAGATAGTGTAAGCACTTCACAGAAAGTCGATCCTTTGATGATTAATGCTAACTAAGCGCTATCTTAAAAAACGTTATTAATGATAGCTCGAGATTGTGCCACTATATGTCCCGCTAAATTTGATTAATTTAAAAAACTCTAAAAAAAAGCTGAAGAAATATTATTGATACAATAACGTAAAGTACCTAAATGTTTAACACAATGACCGTCAACGCTCATTAAAGTTTTTAGTATTGCTATAAAAAAATGTTGTGATTCTGATTAAAACTAAATTAGTTTAAAATAAAGCCAAATACGTGGATTGCTTAAAACTATTTAAAACTAGGTTTGATTATTAGTTTTATTAATTACCCAGCTAACATATTAAACGATTAAATTCAAAAGTAGGTACTAGGTAGCACCTTATTCTTTTGAATACTACCAAAAACAAATTATTAATTATTGATTAAACATATCTGTTTTAATGAAAAGAAACGAAGATTATATTAATTATCACCCTATCTTTTGAACTGACACAAATGTGAAGTACTTGGCAAGGGTACATGTATGTTTTGTGAATCTTTTGCAAGTCTGGAAAAACTCGGTTAGTTTTAAATTACACTTTTTGTCGTTAAAAGTTGGCTCAACGATTTAAAACAACAGTTAAAAGTTAAACCGTAGGAGTTTTTATGTTTTAATCGATAAGTTGGTTTTAAATCCAAATCTTTTATTCTAAAATTATTTTTAATTCTACCATTGCAGCAATATGTAATATAAACGCACAATATGAGGAACGACAAAAACAAAAATTTTTCCTGAATTCTTGATCAAAAACCGATGTGTTGCAGCAAGAAATAATTAAAATAAAAATAAAAAGTTATAAGTTTTGATCATTAATATTATTAAATATATTGTTAAATAAAGTTCACGTTCAGGTGACTTCTTATGTATAGGTAACCACTTATCAGACAAAAAAGTTTGTGTAAAAGTAATTAAATTTATTTTTTTAAATTATTAATACAAAAATTATTTCTCAAACGATTAACAAAAATAAACTAGAATATACGTTGACAATGTGTAAAAAACTAAAAAAAAAAAAAAAAGGGGTTGTTTCAATTTTTAATTCTTTGCAGGGACATTCGCATAATAATCTATGACGTACCAGGAGGATTTCAAATCTGAAAAATTACTTTCTTACATCATCAAAGATGTTCTACTTTTATAAATATTTTCCAATTGCGAGCATTCTTATTAAGCCGGAATTCATTCCTAACTTTATTAGTATAAATAGAGTTTTCTTTGCTGAATTCTCTTCTTTGATCATTAATGACGTTTTTTAAGATAACGCTTAGGTAGCATTAATAATCGAAGGATCGACTTTCTGTAAACTGCTTACTCTATCGGTCGGCCAATTTTGAAACTTGTTAGTGTAAATTTAAATTAATTTGATTGCTTTATTTGACATCAAATTATTTCAGCAACCTATTACTCTAATTATGTACTATAATAAAATATACCGAGTATCTTCTTTTGAAGTGTTTATTATAATTTTAATTGTAAATAATAGTCATACCATATACTATTAAATAAAAAAACCTTAATGACAATTTGTACCCAAAAACCATTAACACTTACTAAAGTAATGACTTCATCCCTTTGCACTGTGACCAAAACTCCTACAATTTGAATTGATTTTAAGCAGTTTAAATCAAAAAGTGTGATTTTCATTATCATAAAGCAGACGATATTTTAAAATTCGAGTAAGGAAAAATACAATAAATTTAGAAATCATTACGTTTCATTAAGAAGTTTCAATTGTGACACATTTTTTATCAATTTTACAGATATAGTAAAAAATAAATTGTAAATAAATAATTAAATTAGCAGTAGCCTAGTTTGTAGGAAAGCTGTTCTCTTACTCTTTTCGTAGTGTTAATAGCATGTTTATGTCTGATTTTCTTAATCTTGGTACATTAAAAGTAGAAAATAACGTCTGTACAATAACGCATCCAAAAGCACATATTTTGAACCTGACTACAACCAATTTTGTTTTATTTTTACAAATTTTTTTTTTTTTTTTTTTTTGGATTAATCAAAGCCAGGTTTTTAATAGAATTTTTACCAAAAACTGACTTTACGTCAAGTGTCGTTTAAAAAAACTTTGCAGTAAACTTAAAATGTCATAAGATAAACAGTAATGATCAAGTGTTTATTGGAAAATCTGGAGGGAGATAAAATTAATTTTGTCGATGTTGATAACATCTTTGATGCGAATTTACTGCACACACTCATCACATCTTTCTGACTGAACTTGGTTATCAAGACTCCTCAAGTTGTTTCTGTGTTACTGTCATATTTTGCTAATGTATTTTGCTTTGTTTTGGCAACCGGCTGTTCAAGTTTCTACTCAAGTTGGTCTTTTCCAACTCTTTATAGTCTTCCTTCTGTTTGTTGCTTTTACCTGGTCTTTGTATGACGTTGCCGAATCATTTCGAGGGTCTGGCTAAAAGTATTAAGTCTACATTCTGATCGAGTTTACCTGTAATAGTTTGGCTATCTTTATGTTACCTTTGCTTATTGATATCAGTAATGGGGATAATTTTTACTAGATTCAGTTTTGTTGTTTTCTGGTTGGACGACTCGGTATTTTTATTTTTTCCCCATGTGTGTTTTTGAAGAAAATGTGTCTGTTAATGTGTCACTATATGCTGATTTTTCTTTTTCTGAACACTACTTGATGATGTTGATGCATATCATTAAGATGTCCCGGTTCTCAACCTGTTGAATTTGTTGCAATTGTGGTAAACTGTCTTTTCTTTCTCTTAAAATTCTGGGTGAAAGTCTACTTTAGGAATTGTTAGAATTTTGTAGAAGGAAAACCGGGCATAATATTTTGGAGTGTAATTTTATCTCAAACACTAAAAAAATTTCTTTAAATTGTTGTTTAATTACATAATACTCTACTGACTTAATATTGTTTTGACCATTGGTTGCAGTTCATGAGTTGTATTACTAGAAAGACAGATAAGTATGATATCATGAGCTTCGGGAACGTTTATAATAGTGTCAAACTCAAGTAATAAACATTTGTCTAAAAAATTTGGACTTTGTCAAATGGTTCTATACAGGTATTAAATATGTCAATCGACATACTGGTTTTGTATCATAAGAGTTAAAGTCTCAAAGTGGTAATGATTACACTATTCTGACTTTTCTTCTGCCTATTGAGATTCCCCCACAAATTCTTAAACGCTAGTAAAGTCGCAGTGGTTTAATATAAAGAGAGTAATTACGCGCACAATAAATGTGTCAATCATCTGTCGAGAAAATATCAAACCAGTAAAAATTCAAACATATTAGCAACATGAACATATTACATTCAACTACTTTAATAAAAATTTGTGATTTCTTATCGAGTAATTCGTAAACATAAATGGAAAAAATTACTAATTCTTAAGATTACGAATTTTGATATGATGAATGAGCTATAGGGAGTGTCGTTATAAAATGTATCACCTTCTCAATAGTAACTATGATACAGCTCCACGTAAATATTTAATAGTTAAAGAAAAAATTTGCTTAATACATATATAAAGATACACGGTGTAACTGATATAAGCAATAGTCTCTTAATGGTGGATAGCCTATAGTCTCTTCCCCTTAGCTTTTGAAAAAATCCAATATCAAATTTATTGAAATAAAAATTAGCACTCAAGAGAAGTAGCAAAAGGAATGGAACTCTAAACTGCAACGTCTATCTGTAACAAAAGGAAAACACCAAAAAACTGCACAACAAACTATACTCAAACATGTGTTTTAATAGTTAACCTATCATCATCCGCTAACTAACAATAAAGGTAAAAAAGTAGTTAATCTGGATAAAGAGGATTATTTTGATTCAGTTCAAGTGATGCTTAATGAATACCTGTAGTCATTAATATCTAAAAATCATCATTTAGGTAATTCAGAAGTAGATAATTTTATGAAATTAGCAAGATTCTGTATGAGTCAAACCTACTTCCAAATTAACAATAATATTTTCCAACAAAATCATGGTACAACAAAGATAACAACTTATCTCTGTTTATGGCTAACCTGTTCATAGGTAAATTTGAAACTGATTTAAAAAATAATTTTTATCTTCCTAAAATTTGGTTTAGATATGTACCTAACGTTTTTGCAGTCATCAACACTAAAGTTTACAGCCCTTAGCAATTTGTAGAAATTTTTAATTCAAAATTTGAGACGATCAAGTTTACTTATGTAACAGAAGTAAACCTAAAGTTATCCTTCTTAGACACTTTAGTGACAAGAAATGGCAACAAACTAGATATAGATATTTATCGTAAGGACAATAACACTATGCGGTTTATAACAAATGATTCCAACCATAGTATGCGACATAAACTCGCATCCTTACATTTTGGATTCACAGATTATTAAATTTTCCATTGTCAAAACAAAATTTTGATAAAAAACTGCGAAATATTAAGCAAATTGCATCATACAACGGTTTTCAGGAATCAATTGTCACAAAGATAATAAGAAAACATAAACATAAGTTCGATATTAGGAACATTACAAAGTTAGGAACTAGTAATAGCAAAATACATAAGAAACATGTGAAATTACCAAATTATCCCACATACACAAAAGGTTTGATTATAAAACAGTAATTTCTAGTAGTAACAATTTGCAAAATCTTTTAGAAATCCGAAAGACCCACTATAAATGTGTGATCAATCGGGAATCTATAAAATAAATTGTAAACCCTGTAACCAAGTATATACAGGGTGTTTCTGAAAGGTGTATACATGGCTTTACCAGAGGTTCTTTGGCTTAAAATAGATCGTTTGACATCAATTTAGCTATAACCAAAAGTGCACTATAAGGGCGCCAGAGGGCGTCAAACTTTCCAAAATTATTGTTTATTAGGAATAACTCGAGAATGGGTTTTACGGATTTTGTTTTGTTTTTGTATGCTGGTTGTCGGCTATTCGAAGACGTTTTCCCGTGTAATGTGGATCAAATTTCTAATGCCAAGAAAAGTCGCTTCATACGGGCACTGTCAAATAAATGATAATATGTGAAAATCCCGATTTGGGCCTTCTTAAGTAACAACAGAATGTAATCGTCATCGACACAAAATGTCTTAATGCCGACGTTTTTGACTAGCAGGCCGGTGTTTTTCAAGGCAACCTAGAGTGTTGGTGATATGTCAACGACTCCTTATGAACATATCACTTATAGTGACATATCACCAACACTTTAGATTGCCTTGAAAAAGACTGGCCATTGCTAGTCAAAACGTCGGCATTATTTAAGGACATGGTGTGTCATTGACGATTCCTATTCCTGTTGTTACTCCTATAAGAAGGCCCAAATTATTGGGATTTTCCTCACATAGAAATTTTAAGGAGCGTTAATACTTATTAAATGATAATATTTTAACAACCGTCAACGATTCGAAACCAAAATAATTCTGACAAAAAGACAAACAATTTGAAAACATTTATCTCTCTTGTTAAATTGCGCTAATGTTAATAGTTCGATTAGAAAAAAATTAAAATCATATCTATGCGAGGCGAATCCATAAACTTAGAAATTGAAGTAGACTTCTAGAAGGCTATGCGATCATGTCAATCCGATTTGGGAACCTTTCGGCGTAAACCCTCACGCTCTTATGACAATTGCCACTGCAAATGCCCAACACTAACAGCATATCAGTCTGTTCGGCAAATGTGTAGCCCATTTTTCAAGTAGTTAATCGCAAAATAGAAACGTGAGTAATCTTGGGAAGATCCGGAAATAAATGTTACAAATGATAGATTTGATCGCATAGCCTACTACAAGTCTACTAAAATTTCTAAGCGTATGGATGCGCCTTGCAAGGATATGATTTTAATTTTTTTCTGATCGAATCATTAGCGCAATTTAACAAGAAAGAAGAAAGTTTTCAAATTGTTTGTTTTATTTGACAGAATTATTATAGTTTTGTATCGTTGACGGTTGTTAAAATATTATCATTTATTTGACAGTGCCCGTATAAAAGCATTAGAAATTTGTCCACATTACACAGAAAAACGTATTCGGAAGCAGACAACCAACATACAAAAGTGGAACAAAATCCGTCGAACCGTTCTCGAGTTATTCCCAATAAACTATATTTTTTTGGAAAGTTTGACGCCCTCTGGCGCACTTATGGTGCACTTTTGGTAATAGGTAAATTGGTGTCAAACGGTCTAGTTTGAGCCAGAGAACCTCTGGTAAAACCATGTACACACCTTTCAGAAACACCCTGTATAGGGCAATATAAGAGACCAATTAAAACTCGTTTTTTGGGCTTTTGTAATTTGACTTTGTTACTATGGTAACGATATTTATGATTGTAGATTTGCTTGGTACTAGACAATTTGGGTGCAAAGCTGCAAATGAAGCCGCAACTTCACGACTTGTTCTGTTTAATATTTAAAAATTAAACGTGTCAAAATGTCTCAAACTTAACAAACAAAATTTGAATGACAATTTCGTTACCATAGAAACCAAGTCAAAATACAGAAGTCCCTTAGACTCGTCGATTCAAATCATCTTCGAGACGATATATTTTTTATTAAATTAAAAACTTACAAATGAGTATAAGAATATTTTCTAATAGACATTTTACCACTTAATTATAAACAACATAAATGGTTTATACCAGATGTCCCAAATATTAACATGTAAAATTCTATGGGCAATGTTAAATGAAAAACACTGTATAATAGTAATAGTATATTAGTATATCACAATGTCCGTACAACCGTACATATTATTTTATGAACAGTTGAGAAAGCAATTGTGACGATTTAAAAAAAATAACAACAGCTTTCGTTAAAAATATAATATTTGAAGTATTCATTTAGTTAGACAACAAAATAATTGAATACATTAAGAAAACTGTAAAAAGTAACAAAATTGAAAATTACTACAAGAAATATTCGAAATGTCATTTATTTTCATTGAATCTTCAATTCATTCGTTGCTGAAAAGACGTTTCCACTCCCTTAAACATTTGAGGTGATTTTTTTTAGAAAAACAATTATAAGTTAACATAAAACTTACAGAAAAATAATTAAGTTGCTATGTAGAGCCTGAGAAACTACCCCAGAACACCTTAAAAGATAGAAGGTGTTTCATTTAAAAAAACCATGTTTTTTTGTCATCCGTAAAATGAGGCAGTCTGTATAGTTAAACAATTTTTTGGCCTCCTGAACTGTAAAGCATATTTTTCAGTTGTTCATACTCGTCTTAAAACTTGATTTTTACACACAATACGGTAAAGTACGGCTACTATGTGGTAAAGTACGGCTACTATGCGCTAAAGTACAGCTACTATGCGGTAAAGTACAGCTACTATGCGGTAAATTAGTGGCTAATCCTATCTGTTATTTGGGAACGTTTTAGAAATAAACTAAGCATAATATCCAATAAATTAATTTTAAAAAATTTATTTTAAACTTCACTTAAACGATAATGTACATAATAAAGGCGAATTTAATTTATTAATGATAATGATATTGATGGCGCTATTTATACGTCAGTTAAACAAATGAACTGACACATATTAGGTGGTGTATGTCAATATGGTTAAACAGCCAGGCCTACTTAAAATCAGTAGAAATAATTTTTTTTTTTTTTTACTTTTTGATGATGATCGTCGGCCGAAAAATATTATACAAATTTCGTATGTAAAGTGATTGTACGGCGCTCCAGCAAAACTGTCGCGCCGTAAAATCCTACTTTCCACACCCTAATGTATATAACTATTTTGTACTCATAGCCTAAGATTACTGATTTCCCGGTTATCCTCGATGCACGGAAAGTTCCATTTCCCGCATGGCGGTGTTTTTTAGTTTCCGAGGGAATAGCGAAATTTTTGTTAGATTGGTATTAGTTGACAATGCAAAGCAAATTGTCGTCCTGCTGTCTACAAATTATTTATTAACACTACAAAAAGTGCCTTTATTATAAAGAACACAATTCTAAAACGTAAGTAATACTAAACACAGAGAGTTGGTTTTTGGTTTTCCTTAAATTTTTATTGTAATTTTTCAGTTTATCGATCCTCCGAGGGTGAATGATGGCAAACAATCTTTGAATGCTGGTTTGGTATTTCATATAAATTGTGTTTTTATTGATAATTGATTATAAGGAGGGTTACGTTTATTCTCCGCCTTTAGACACAAAAAAAGTAAGGAGTGAAATGATAACTGCTTTTTGTAAACGAATCATAACCCGACAAATACTGATGAATGGTTCTTTGGATTTTATAATGTAACGAAAGTACTAATTAACAAAGAATATTAAGAGTAATCTATATTTTTCAGGAGAAGATAAAAACGTGCAATTATTAAATATTCGCACATTTACGATACAGCTGGTACATTCTTTAATTTCAACACCATGATTGGCCAACGTGGCCGGAAGCAATGATTAGTAAAGGTCCAAGGTTCTGGAAGCCTGAGGAATTCTGCAACTTTTATTGGGGTTTTGCCGATAGTATTTATCCCTACGGGAGTATTAACACATTTTCCATTGGTGTATGTAAGAAAAAACCGTTAATTATTTGATTTCCAAAGATCGTTATATTTTTGCAGTTTTTTGAATCGATATTACTACGACATCTTTTCGGAAGTCAATATGAGCGGGTTTCATTTTACAAAGTTCTTCTCGCCTTCTGATATACCTCGTATTAGTGCGATTAGTGTTCAAAATAAGAACAATAAAAATACATATAATTTACGTTATTTGTGTTGGACCTTCATCATGAGGTATTAAAAATCTGGTTCTTATTTTAAAAACTTCGTTATTTGATCTCCTTGTAGCACTGCAGATGTTTTCGGGCGATGATTTTGTGTTTCTCTTCTTAAAAATGCAATTAATTCAGTAAATTTAGAAATGTCTATGTTGTTGTGGACTACTAAGCACAGTTTGAACATCGAATACACAAATCACAGAGACTTTTTGTTTTTATACTGTACAATATAAGCTAACATGCAGCTTTCTGTAAATGATGTAATACTTTTCTTCTCACACCAGTCGATAAATTTGTGATATGTTGCTTCATATCTTGACCAACTCTTAGACGGCAGCAAATTTGATACAGCTTGCTTTGCAATCTGAATGATTTCAGGCGGCATCAATACTTCACTAGAATCGCACATTTTTGTATGTGCAGCAAACAACAACACAAAGCAGCAAAATTGAAAACAATGATAGATTTGAAAAATCAAGCAATCGGCGGGACAGTGCTACCAATTTAAATTTCTTGTAAACGCAAAAAACTAAACAGCTGTGAATTTATTTATTTATGAATTATTACTACAGTTATTCGTTACAAAAAATTATATACCTAACTTTTTCGAGAAAATATTTTCCAAACTCGTTAGGTAAATAACTATTTTCTCCAACAGCCTGCACCTAGGCACAGAGTAAAGATATTATCCAGAGGAAGAACTCTCGTGGAAAGGGAAAGTACGCGCATCCCATCTCGCGCATTGGTATTCGCTATGTTCCCAGACTAGATCAGACGAGCCTTATTTGAATTTGAAATCGTTTCTTGAACAAGAAATTGTACAATTTTTGGATCAATCGAAATTGTGAAGAATATTGATTTGTTCAAAATATTTTTGTTTAATACTGACACTTATTTTGGAACAATAATCGGTGTGAAATTCTGCGCATTTATAAGTAAAATATTTGGAAGTAAATAATAAATACCACACACTTAACGAAAACGTAGCATATATGTACTATGCGTCTGTAAATTTTACAGAAATGAAGTTACACGCTCAGATTAAGCGTTGGTTAACCAAAGAACCAAAACGTGTTATTAGATTTTGTTTTTAACACAGTTTGCCTGAGTAAGTACAGCTTAGGTAGGTATTTTTAATTTTTGTAATGCAAAATTACATTATTGTTTATTTTTGGTTAAAAACAAACATTATTACAATAAACAGCTGCGAACTTTAGCATTAAACGATCCCAGAGCCTAAAGACATTAATTTTATTAATAACCCAAGCGGATGTACAACAAAAAATTTTAGGACCTTGCACAATGTTTCCCAACGAACGCAAGAAGGTGTTAACCACACTGCATACCGGAACTAGTGAAGAAGAGGTAAGCAAAATTTACAGTGTTTCGAGCATATAAATTTTTTAAACGAGTTATTACAAATTCGATCGCGTATGTAATCTCTTGCTATACGTAGTACTGGTGAACATTGTGGAAACTCACAACAAGATATATTGACCGTAGATAGACGTGCCTTTGGTAGGTAAAAACCTCAAATTAGTTGCAGGTAAACTTATATTTTCAATATTATGAATACGAAACTAGGATGATGGTTCACTGTTAAAATCACCTGATTCCATAATAGGTGGAGAAGCATCATGTGGTACACCTAGAAGTAGGTCAACTAACAAATATTCTTCTCTAACTGTCAATATTCCTGCCAAACGGAAAAAAAAGAAGAAAGATTCCAAAAATTTAAGAAAAATTTGTGAAGCGGTACAAAAAAAATTTAGGAGAAAACAGCCGAAGACTTGTTGCAACTCAGCTTAAAAAATTGAAGTGCAATATTCTATTCGTGGAATTCAACGAAATAGTCTTCAAAAAAATTATTATTTTTTTACAATATCTGATTCGATTTTTAACTTTCGTGCATTAATTTACTTTTAAATACGTTAATAATAATTACACACTTGTTGTTTATATTTATTAAATAATCATACATAGCAAAAAAGAACAATGCCAGAGTGTGTAATAATTATAAAATGCCAATTGCTCTATTTTGTCACTCTACACTGCCATCAGGTGAATTAAAGCAAGTACAAAAAATTGTTGTAATGTGAGTTGCATCATTAGTTCAGCGACTTCCACCTTGTTGTGCCATTTTGTTAATGGGATTTAGTTCCAATAGAACAATGCTGTGTGTTCCTTAATAGTTGTAATGTAATAATTGTAATAAAATGACCTAGCACTATACCAATGCATATTGAAAATTCCATGTTTCAAATTCCTTTGCAATGGTCTTCCATTCATGAGTACTTGCTGACATGTTAATAAAAATTCAATAGTATATACCTACTCACATATTTGTACTAAAACCTACACAATGACATTAATCAATTTCTTACCTAAATGTACTCGGGCATCAGGGTTTCTATAATGCTCTCACAAGCATTCGGTACAATCACTCGTTAAAATCAAAATCTCTAAATACGATCCTGAACTTCTAATCTTCAAACATGCCGTTCTCTTGCAAAGATCAAACGCGCCGACGTTGAGTTGTTCCTCTGATAGTATTTATTATTCTGTGACTCAAAGCTACTAAATAAATATTCAAATTTTGCTCAAATTTTCAGACACATTTCCTGTCCAGGACATTACTTGTGGTAATTTGAATTCTATTTTGTTGTTCTTTCTTATTTTTTTTTCTTGCAAGTTTAATTTCTTAACAAGTTTTCTTTTGGATTTAACCTCACTTTCCTTTTTTCGGTTTTATCTGCTAATTTTTACCTTTACGACTCGTTTTTAATTTCGCAGCGACATGTTTATCATTATTGTTAATTTAATAATGATAAGTTTAACAGATACTTGTTTTTATATATTTATTCAGATGTTCACTAATGTACAAACTATGACATATGTATATGGCTCTTGTAAACAACAAGGAGTATGTGGTTGCATATCCATCTACAACAAATACGATCCTGAATTTTTCAAGTCTTTCAACATGGCTGCCGTTGTCTTACAAAGATCAAACGCGCCGACGTTGAGTTGTTCCTCTGATAGTATTATTACTCTGTGACCTAGGAAAAAACAACTCACTAATGTAGGACCCTGTATACATATTCAAGAATATGTCATTTAAAAATTTTTTTCTTAAAATAATAAAGTTTTTCTATTTAACAACAAGTGCTTCACATTTTGTAAATTTTTACAAACTTTTGGTTATGTAAAGCTGTTTGTTTTGTAAAAAGTTAAGCTTAGAAGTTATTCGCATAACTTTGAAGGTTATTTTTAACATCATGTTTACGTTAATTTATTTGTGCTTGATTGTTACTTATAGTGAGGTTAGTTTTCAATAATATTGACTAACACGAATTGCTTTTCATTCAGCTACAAAATGAGCTTACAACAAAAAAATTAATTTACTACTAAGGCTTTACATCAAACACTTACTTAGCATATTATATACAAATCGCATGCATCTACATCTTTAATATTATATACGGTAAATATGTTTAGATTATCTTCATAAACCAAAGGTATTTTCAAAGTGATTTGGTTGATGTTTCGGTTGAATCAAAATGTAAGTATTTTTTATAAGGCTCTTCTTGTAAAGTTTTAATGAAATATTACAAATAACCTTTAAAGATTGTAAAAGAGTCTTAAAACCTGATGAAGCGCGATATTGTATTTGAAAATAGTTTATTTTATATCTTAGCTAAACTTTGTAATCTTAATTTTTTGTAACGCGATCATCTGTACAGTATTTATTTTATAATTAAGTGAATCATTGATTACTCTAATAAGATTCAGCACAAACATTTGTCAAAAAATTCTGTATACAGCTTAACCGCACAGTCCATTAATTTTTTTTTTTTTTGATTTACTTACGTATGTTTTTTCGACATATAATTTATAATTCAATTACATCTCACTTTTTCAATTACACAAGTTAAAAGGCGTAGTTATTTAGTGTTAATGAAACTTTTAAATTCAGTTACCACTAATGCTGAAGGAAAAAACGCAAATATTCAAAATTATCTGGGAATTGTTTGGAAATATTAAGTGCGATCTTGGTTTTTTACAGTCGCAATTTTAAGTAATGCTAATTGACCACAAAACATTATTTTAAATATCAGTTTTATGTGAGATAGAACTATTAATACAAATTATGTTTACTTACATGGGATTTTTCTTTGTTCTCGGAACGGACGTAACAAAAATCATTAGGTATATTTATATTGAATAGGTACGTTTTTACCTTTAAAATATATCAAACCTTGATGCTTTTCTGAAAAATAACATAACTTCCTTTCTAAAAAATTCGAAAAAAATCAATTATTGGAAAAAATTTTTAACTGCTTGCTATTAATAGATAAGGGAACGTTTGACAATTCTTTAAGCAAGGAGATGTTACTTGGTTACTCGAAACAATTCAAAGCATTTACAATTTGTAACTAGTTCTATTATAAAATTAGAGTATCCCCTTTGGCTCATTTTCTAATGCTGTTGCTCATGTCATAATAGCAATCATTTTATGCCCATTGCATAAAACACTAATTTTATTATAACATACAAGTATTTTGTAAAGCATGGTACATAAACTGCCCAGACAAATTCGGTGAATCCACACCAAGCAGATGAATTAATTAAAAGCACCTAATGTTATTCTTAACATTTTTCATTGAATGTTTGACCCATTACCTTTGACTATTCAAACGGGAACTGTAATGACATTATTAATAGTAACAGCTTCGAATCGGAAACTGCGCCAACCATTATTAAACCCAAAAAAAACTAAATCGGAACCCTAGTCATAAGTCAAACTTAAGTTGTTACAGTAATTTTGGTTAATGGGCAATTAAAATAGTTGCATCAGTTTAAGAGCTGTTTAATCGGTTACACACATAATACGTCATACAAAAAAACAAAATATATGAGTAGCAATACAGAATATCGTGCTCTCTCGGTGATATTCACACATATAAATATAAATTAATTAGCGACACCGCAAACAGGTAATAGACAAAACTGGATAACCGTTGCTATTGAGTGAGACGGGTCCTTATCCTCCTTGAGCGTCGAACATATCTCGCTAGCTACGCACACAGCGTGTGGATTCAAATGTAACAATGAGGAAATTAATTATAAGCGCGACCTTGACTTAACACGTATTTCATCAAAGCAGTCAAGGTTACTTTGACAGTAATACGAACAAACAGGATAAGAAGTACAAGTATGTGATCTAGTTTTTTGACATTAAACATAAGATAAGTTACTTAACTAGGATCACATTATTGTATAATTCATTAAGGCATCCTTTTAGAGCGTTTGACATTAATAGTTTCCAGTTATAGCTAAGAAATGGTTTGGTACTGGTAGTTGGATTATTCGGATACATACACACGCTAAAATTGAAAAAGCTGCAAAGCAAAGCACTGATGGCGATTTAGGTCGGCGGCACAGAATTGAAGTCTAAAGTCTCTGGTTCCCGCTATCTTGCTTGACAGAACTCTACTCGACACCTCCTAACAGGATAAGTTTATTTTACCATTTTACTTCTTCGAGTACAGGTAAAGGTCGAGAGGTTAATCCTTTTAATTACAACAGCACAAGGCAGTAACGGTTCCAGAAGACAACCAACAATTTCTGGACGAAATCAAATCTCAGCAGACATCAAGCAAAGTAATCCCAGAAAATAAGAACGGACAAAGAAACTTTAATAATTAGATAAACCTAATAAAGCGACTATTTGCAGAGTGCTAAAATATAGGTCAGTAAGCTCACCTGCAAACGTTTATTCTAAATAAATAACATTCCGCTTAATGTTAAATATTACATATCCGGTCTAATTTACGTTTCACAACAGGCAGATGGTTATAACTATTTCGAATTAATCAATCACTTGTGTTTAGAATTTTTTTTTCGCGGTTTCTTTTTTTACAAAACACGACTGTCTTCGTTGCCAGTACAACACAAAAAGAAAAAACGTAAAACGTGCGCTATTGGATTTAGACGTTGACCCTGTTCTATTAAACTGGCAATGAAAGTAGACAGGGCCGTAATAAGCAAAATAACATGTATGCCGGAAATTATTAATGTTAGAGTGGTAAAAGCTAGTAAACGTGAATTGTTATCGTAACAAAGTGTCTATTATGTCGAACCCTAATAAACGTATACTACAAAATCAATTCGGTTATAATTTCTCCCAAATTTTGCACAGTTTTGCGTAACCAAAATCAATTTTTGCCCACTTCTAAAACAGTGCCAAAATATTATAACAAATTCTGAACCAAAATTAATTATGCTAGAAACTGAAACAAAAAGTTTGCTTTATATCCAAAAGCAAATCCATAAATGAAAATAATAAATAATATGATGTTTTGTTAGCGCTAATCGCATAAAACTTTGTGATACCAAAACTATTGCACTTTACCTGAAATTATGCTCAGTTTTGCCCAACACTTAGTTTACTTATGTGATCCGTCTCTATCGAACCTATGAGTGAATATCGGAATACTTATGGGGTTGCACCTTCATAACCATATACCATAAAACAATGGCAGTACTACTGTTTCAATCGGTACGTATTAAATCAAACAAATTCTATTATATTTTATAACCTCAAAAATTGTGGTTTAAAGGTTGTTTTTTTGTAATCCCGTTATGGATACTAAATCAAAGAAAACTGTGCATTCTGAAGCTAGAACTGCAATTCAACACGTGCTGGACTTTTTCGATCAACAAAAAGCTGCAGGTGTGTGAGCATTTCCATTAGAACAGGCTACAGAGCTCGCTGCAGCGGCTACTGGCAAATAAATAAATCTTAAATCTATTAAGGCTTACTAAATAACTACTATTATTTTTAGGAAAGAAGCTAAAACTAAGGAAAATTTAGTGAAATCTTCTACTAAAAGAAAAAGAAGTGGCCGCAAGAAGAAAATCGATTTAGATGATTGTGATTTAAGTATACTAAAAAGAACAGTGCATGAAGTATACACGGTAGATAAACAAATGCCAACGGTGAAAATATTAGTATCAAAAATGGAAGATAAAATGGATTATTCTGGTGGACCAGATACCTTAAGGAAATATTTACATCAGATTGGTTTTAAGTTTCGTAAATGCCACAACAAAAGAAAGTCATCAATGGAATGCGTTGACATTGTTGCATGGCGATCTCTTTACTTACGCAAGTTACGTGAGAATAACCCTTTAGGAATTGATAAGAAACTGTTAGTATACTTAGATGAAACTTATATCCACCCTTCGTATGGTATTAACAAATGCTGGTAGTTCGATAATGAGCCTGGGGTGTACCGAGCAGACAGAGCAGGTCAAAGATACATCATTGTACATGCAAGAGGATCAAACGGGTTTGTTAACAATGCTTTATAAATATTTAAATCACAAAGCAAATCGGAAGATTATCACGACGATATGAATCATGCAAATTTTATGAGGTGGTTACAAACTCAACTGATACCTTATTTGCCATCTAGCAGTATTGTAATTATGGTCAATGCGGCAAATCACATCGTCCAGATTAGTAAATCACCAACTCAATCAGCACGAAAGCAGAATATTCGAGAATGGCTTGAAACAAACG